>JADRCO010001028.1:0-23411 GCA_021464525.1 Rhizophagus sp. LPA8_4_AMF
ATTTTATAAACATAAAATCCATTTTTAGAAATGGACCTAGTGTTGGATCAGTCAGAATTATCTTTTGGTTAAAATTTGCTTTTAAATAATTATGAAAACAAATATTCACAATGTAATGTAGCTAAACATTCTTGATTGCAATTTTCACAAGTTCTTTTTGTTCTTGTATTATCAAGAATTTATCTTGGCCATAAGTTTTAGTTATATTTTACATTACTTCAGTTTTCCAATCATCTATCAATAAGAATTGTTTGTTTTTAAGTTCATATCAATTAACGAATATTGCTCTATGAACTAAAAATATGCATAAAGGAGTTTTTGATAACAAATTTAAAGTTCAAAAATTCCCAAATAGTGTATTATTAAAATAAATAAAATTAACTATTTTTGAATATGTTTGTTATTTTATCTTTTTTTTAAAAAATAAAAACTAAAAATAGATATAAAATTGGTGAACTTAGTAAGAATTCTAAAGTATGAAATTACCAGAAGAATGGAAAATAACATTGACAGTAGTAGCATTTATTGCATTAATGCACGAATTGTTTTTTTATATATGGAAAAATTTCTTTTAAAAAAAGCTCTAAAATAAGTAAATAAAATACTGTAAAAGATTTATATTATATGAGCTGATAATATTTGAGATAATATTGAATTTTTCTACAATACTATCAAGTTTTATTGAAATTTCCCATTCTATAACAAGTTAATAACAAATAAAAGAGTAAACAAAGTTTTAACTTGTACATTAAACTCAATTTCTTATAAACCTGATTTCCAAAAACAACTTAGCTTGATTTGTATTATAAATTAATGTCAAAATTTTAGTGCAACTTGTATTTCATTTTCTTGCTAATCAAAGTTAAATTTGAAAACATTAAGGACCGGTCTTACAAATAGTCAAAAGACTGATCCCTAGCTGAAAAACTGGTCTTTTTGAGACCAAATAGGTTGGCTATCTTATAACTACCATCGGATCTTCATAGTACCAAGTTTTTTAATCTATATATAGATTTCAATAAAACTTTTGCCTTTTTTTATGGCATTTGTAAACATAAAATATGACATTTCTAAGAGCTGAACATATGGGTGAAGTTGTACTTCACAATGTGTACTTGGCATAATATAAGTCTACTAATGAATTGGTGAAAATACCTAGATCCATAAGCGTTTGAGGCGGTAGGCATTGGTCATAGCAGAAACATTAGCAACAACTGAACCAGCTCGTGTGTAGAAACTAATGTACTTATCATTTCATTCCTGTTAAAATATCAAGATAATTATCAAGAAATGTAATTTCATATTATTAATAAAAATTTGAATATAAAATGAAACCTATGATTGTTACATTATCCACAAAGACTGGAACTAGCTTATTGTTATCATCTGATAGCAAAATCTTTGTTTTTCCAGAATGCAGAACTTGCAAATATAATTGATAAATCCTCGTCAAAGTAACTGTAAGTCATAATTGACCTAAACGAAATATGAAATTAGATGATAAAAATAATACAAATTACTCAAAAAGTATATATACCTTTAGGTCCATTCGGTCTAGTAAAGTTGACTTTAGAAAACTCCTCTTCATGTTGGAGTTTACCAATGTGAGCAATAAGATAAACCTCTGAGTACTCATCAATACCATTTCTTATGTTTGATAATACTTGATCCCCTGTCTGAAGTTCTGCCATTTGAATAATCCTTTCCGACTCAAGCTTGACTTGTGTTTCAAGCCCAAAACTATCACCACTATTAAGATATCAATTTATTATGGTAGTATGTCTTCTACTACTTGCTTCAGCTAGTTCCCTTCTTAGACTATTTATTTGTTCATTCAAAAATTGTAGTTTCTCATTATCTTTTTCTGTTTTTCATTTGCTTTTCACCCAAAGCAATTCTTCCTTCTACTTCTCATAATACGCAAGAATCTCAGCCATTTCCTTATTATGATTAATTATATGTTTAAGTAGGGATTCCTTTATAACTTCTATTTCCTTCTTATGCTTTTCATTTGCTTTCTCTCATATTCTGCCTTCTGCTTCTCATAATTCGCCCTTGTATTGGCTTCGCTTCTATCCTTTTAAGTTCATCATATTCTTTTTGTCATTTTTCTTCTTCTTTCAAAAATTCTTGCATTTTCTACTTGCTCTTTCTGAGCCTTTTTGAGTAATTCATTTGTGTAAACTCCATCTAGAGAGATAATATGATTTTCTAATTCTATAAGGCACAAGATTATCGGGCGGAAAAACATATGGGGTTGGAGAAATAGCCTACCGATTACCCATGGAATTGACAAGAGCCTTAATT
Organism: Rhizophagus sp. LPA8_4_AMF; assembly: GCA_021464525.1. Lineage (NCBI taxonomy): Eukaryota > Fungi > Glomeromycota > Glomeromycetes > Glomerales > Glomeraceae > Rhizophagus > Rhizophagus sp. LPA8_4_AMF. The sequence continues at coordinate 2,308 of JADRCO010001028.1, forward strand.
GGTTGATTCTAAGATGTTTTAAAATGTTCAGAATTCTTGGTCTGCTTTTCGTCACAAAACGAAAAGATAATTATCATGTGTTGGAAAGTTTCATCTCCGAGAAACAATTTTACTCTATTGATAATTTTCTTTTGTTCTTCTGTATACCGGTTTGCTTCTATAAACAACTTAATATATACACTCTCATCATGAATATAATTACTAGTATTCTTACTTACCCAATATGAATAATATAGCATTGATCCCATAAGCATACTTTTGGATGGCTCAAGAAATTTCTTCTAGGAAAACTTCGTTAGGTGCATCAGGATCAAAATTCCCTGGCATATCAGCAATGCTATAAGTTTATCATCGATTTGGAATTCGCAAAACTATATTCTTTGGTAACAGATGACTAATCATTTTGAGAATTAGAAAACTAGTGAAATTATCCAAAATCAAGTTCATTTATTTTTTATACATACAAAGCTATTTGAGGCACTGAAAGTCAGTCTTTTATTTTTAGAAGCTTTTAACAATAAATTTCCAAGCGCGCTTTTGCTAGCGCCTTACAAATACATGGATTAGTACATTTTTAATGATTAAAAAACTGTAAAGAAAGGCACAAAATCGGGGCATACCCATTTTTCCAATTAAAAGTATGGTTTGTGCTTTGGTGTACGATGCTGAATTTGAGGCAGATTTGGTCTAAGGAGTGAAAATTGATAAAAAATATAAATATTTGAAAATTGATTGGATATTTTCCTTACATAACATCTTTTATAGTTATTCAGATCGTAAAATAATAGACTCATTAAAGAGAAACAAGTGGTATAAAATCAGAAGTACTGCTGAAATAGTAATAACTTATAGTATAGTGTATATAAAATTAAGTATCAATATAGAAAAATTATAGAAATTTTGTGTCGCGAGATGACTGAAAGAACCACCTAAAAAAAGAAAAAAAATTAAAATGCTAGAAATGTTTAGTAAGAAAGAAAAGGGAAGGAAAGAGAAGGGAAAGAAAAGAAAAGAATGAAAGATAGATGAAGAAAAGGTCCAAAGAGAAGCGAAAGGATGAATGAAAGAGAGTTAAAAAAAAAGTTTAATGCTAAAATAAAAAGTTTTAAAGTTTAGATGCAGATTATATCACGTAATATATGTGAATGGTTATTTATTACACATACCTGTTACATGGGATTTCGGATAATCACTTTTAGTATCGTAGAATTGCATATTTATATATTTATTGAACTTTAAAAAGTTATTGAACTTTATTGTTATTTTTACAAATAAAATTTTGATGAATTTGTTTTATAATATAGTCTAATCAATATTCTGTGATGTGTGATATTTTAATTTTATGTTCTTTATGCTCTAATATAATTATTCCAATATATTGTATTCTTATTATTAAAACTCTTCCAAGTTTTTGCTATAGTCTGGCGATTTTTAGCACTATAATGTCTTCCCATTTCCTCTAATGACTTAAAATTTGAATGAACATTTGTTATCCATAAATGTCATTTTGGCGTATTAAGCTACTCTTCCTTTAAATATTGGTTTATAAATAGTGATGAAAAAGAAAATCTTTGATTTGAAAATCGCGTGTCTGATACTAATTATTTAAACATGTTACACACAATTAATCAACCCTAAAATAGATATAATTTACCCAGTTCTGCATAATAATAAAATTCGTTATCTTCCCCTTTTCACTTTCAATTACAATATGTCGTATTCAAAAATATTTTCAGGAGATTTACCTGAATTAACATATGAAGTTATAAAATATTTTCAGAATGATATTTCAACTTTGCATTCATGCGTTTTAGTTAACAGATTATGGTGTCGTTTAGCGATTCCATTATTATGGAAAATCCATTTTCATTTCGTACCAAAAATTATAGTGTTATTGAAATATACTTACATAATTTAAATGATGATTTTAAGACAAAATTAAATAAATATAAAATTAATGATAATTCATTACCTTCAAATACACTGTTCAATTATCCTATGTTTTTAAAATATTTGAGTATAGTTGGCATTTTTTCTTATGTTGGGATGTGGTTTGAAGCAGCTGTCAGAACATCTAAACCAGGAAATAGATATTTTTTGAAAGATTTAAATAGTTATTCAGTATTTGATTTTAAAAAATTGATTAGCATGTCACTATTTAAAATATTTATTGAAAATGAAGTAAATTTACATACTCTTGAAATTGGGATTTCAAGTATTTATTATAGTAATAATGATAAATATCTTAATTATGTTCTTGAGTTAATTTTACAAAATACAAGTTTCATTCACAATATTAGAAATTTAAATCTTTATATTAATAAACCATTTAGTTACAATAGTGAATATGAGTTAATTAAAAATCGTATATCACAAATAATTAATTTACATCAAAATATCAAAAAAATTTTATTAAGTCATGATAATATCACTCTATTTCAATCATTATTATTATCAAAAAATTCTAATTGTTCAAATACCTTAAATACTATTGTATTTTATTATGTCAATCTTAATAGTATAATCGATTTAGATAAAATATTTAAACAATTAAATGTTTTGGAATCCGTTCATATAATTTATTGTTGTTCTTTAAATACTGGTTTTATTCAACAAATTATTAATTTAACTAAACCAATTAAATTAAAATCTTTATTTATAGATGAGTCATCTCATGTTGATAAATCATTACAATTATTATTACAGAAATATGGTGATTATTTAGAAAATTTTGGGTATGTACTTGGAAATCTATCACAAAAGCAACAATTATTGGAATTAATTACAAAATATTGTAAAAATATAAAATTTCTTGATTTTTATGAATTTGAAAGTAAACTTATTCATCAAATAGTATCCAATTATATTGAAAATATTAAACAAAATCTTAATTATCTTTCAATCAATATATTATGGGAAGATTATTATTTATCAAATGGTAATAGTGAACGTAGTTCAATCTTATTACAAAATTTAGGACAATCCCTCCCTTCTAAACTTGAATACTTAAGTTTGACTCTCAGAATTAAAGAAAATGATTTTAGAGTATTTTTGGAAAATTCTCAAAATATTTTATTAATAAATTGAAAATAATTCAAAATAGTAGTGATGATATTTTACATTGTATAAAGAAATATATTATGAAGGAGAAAAGAGTCAAGTATTTGGCTATGATAAATTTTAAAGGTGAAGATTTATCTTACTTGAAAGATGAAGTGAAGGAATTTAATTTATATAATATTAAAGTTCTAAATGTTTGTGATTCATCTTTAGCTTTTGATGTTTATAATTTAGTAAAGAAAATTGAATATTTATAAAAAATGAATATCATATATATTAATTGTATATTATTACAATTAAATAATTAGAGTTTCTTTATAAATTTACCTATTCTAAAATTATTTCTTTATTATGAGATTTATTGAGAAATTTTTATCATTATTATTATACGCCTGTTTGGTAAATAAAAAAATAAAAATGCTACTACAATGTTGTACTAATTTAATGAAATAAAAAAGTGCATATAATACTTATGAATTAAAATTTTTAATGTACAATATCTTTGTAAGTGTATTAATTGAATAAAATCAGCAAGATAATTTTAAAGAAAATGATATTACATTGATTTCATTAGTTTATTTCGAGTTCACTAATTTATCCCATTGTTCTGATTGAATGGTGACATATTAAAAAATCCGTTCCAGATTAAATAGAAAAATAGGAAGTGGTAGGGAGGGTGGGATACAATGTGCTAAATAACCTACCCAAGCACCCTAACCCTAATCCTAATCCTAATCCTATATATATTATTAAGAGAAAATCATGGCATCCAATCGAAATGGAATAAATTAGTAAATCACTTCATCTTAATTAATCGATTTATGATATGGTGATAAAGCGATATGCATAATATATATAGAAAATAAACACACATACGACTGATGGCAATGTGAAATATGATAACTAATAGGATTATCTAAGCTAGTTCAATAATGTAGAATAAAAAAAATTATATACAACCCTATGAAAATACATAATGAATATGAATATGGTGAATTTTTCTAGATTATAATTAAACTTATAAAAAATTTATACATATACTAACAAAAAAAAATAAGGCTACAAAAAAAACTGTTATTCCAAGTCATTATTATTTACCAAAACATCTAATTATAGTATTTAGTACATTAGTATTATTTCTATAAAATAAATCATTCCATATTAGTAATAGAAAAAGTACTATACCATTAGATAGTGATAAACTTGTAACTCCTAATTCACATAGTTGAGAATCTATAATAGTATTTAATAATTAATACCTTTTTAGAAAATGAAAATTGGGAATATATAAGTTAATTAATACTAACCTCTATGACTTTCTTCTTCATTAAGATATGAAGTAATCATGGATGAATTGACAGGTTTTGGTAAGTTACTAAATGAAAATGCTCTACTGGCATATATAGCATCAGGACTAGCTTTATATGAAGTTACAATATTTGGTATTTCCTTATCAGCTTCTTCAAATATGGCTTTTATATCTTTTCCTTTATATTCACTTTTTTCTACTTTATACCCTCTAATTGAACTATACCAAAGTTTTAGTGTATCATGTAGTTCATTAGATGTTGGTCTTTCATCTGGGTTAGCATTCATGCATTTATAAGATAATTTCTTGTAAATATCAGGAGTTTCCTTTCCAAATTCAGGTCTATGACCATTACATATTTCTAATGCCAAATTAAAATCGTGCTTTCTATTATGAAAAGGTGGTTTCCCTGATGACAACTCAGCCATAATTACACCAAAACTGTAAATATCAGATGATGAAGTATATGGCTTTTCATCCAAAACTTCTGGAGCAATATATGGCAATACTCCATATATTTTGTAATTTGATTTTTGTTCACTCGCTGGTCCGGATAATCCAAAATCTGTGATATAAGAATCTGTTATTCCAAATTTTGTATTTTGCAATAAATTTCCACTATGAAAGTCTTTATGAAAATAGCCTAGCTTATGTGCATTTTGAAGATTATATATTAAATCATATAAACATTTGATTTTGTCTTTCCATAAAATATTTATAAAATTTTTTGAAAGGACATTTCCCAAAGAACCCTTATTTGCAAATTGTAAAATCATCATAAAATCATTAGTTTCTGGATCCTTAGTCATCCCATAAAAATTTAAAGTATAAGGACTTTTTAAGTAAAGTTCCCAATGTATTTTGAGCTATTGATATAAAAAAATTTAATTAGATTTAATAAAAAAAAATATATATATACAGTATAAATGTTAAAATATTTATTTACAAATTATACCTCATTAAGATATTTAGCCGACATATTCTGTGATTCATTTAGCTTTTTCAAAGCAACTTTTATAGGTTCAGATTCTAATTTTTCCCAGCTTCCATCATACTGTTTTTTGTAAGATGGCTTACCGTCTGTCCATATTGCAGAATATACTTTAGCAAATCCACCTTCACCAATTTGTTTTATGTTTGTAAATCTATCAAAAGATACCCATTCGAGAAATGTAGGATTTTTAATTACATCCCTTGCATTATAAATTGTATCTTTTATAAACCTATTAATATCATGATTACCACTGGTCCATCCGTTTAGTATGCAAAAAGGATCACATTTTTTACACCATAATTCTTTATTAAGTAATTTATTGCAATAATAACACCCTTTGTAATTAATATTATAAAATTAGTATTTATTTCGCTACAGAAAAAAAAATAAATAAAAATAAATAAATACATACTCCTATATGCCATAATCAACATTAATTCTTTAGTTTCTAGATCTCTAGTTATCCCATAAATTCCTAAGGATTCTAGCTTACTCAAATAATGATTACAATCTACTTTTATCTATTATATTAATAATTTAATAAATAAATAGAACAATGTACTTTAATGATTATATAATAAAATATACCTTCTTTAAATAGTATGCTATCATATTTTGTGATTCTTTTAACTTTGTCAATACAACCTCTATGGATTCAGATTCTAATCTTTCACAGTTTCCATCATGATATTTTTTATAAGACGAATGACCATCAATCCATGTAGCAATATATTCATTATTAGATGAGTCAATTTGTTTTATATCTGTTAATTTATTAAATGGTACCCATTCAGGAAATAAAAAATTTTCATTTTTATTTATTGGGTTATAAATTGCATCTATTATGAACTTATCAATATCACGACTTCCACTGGTCCAACCTTCTAGTATGAGATAAAGAGAACAATATACACACCATAATTCTTCATTAATATAAGATAGATTACAATAAGGACACACTCCATATTTATTATAGTAATCTTTTAAATGAAATACTGATTAGTAATTTAGTATTATAAGAGAAGTCAAAATAAATAAAAAAAAATTACCCTCATTATTTATATTCTCTTTAAGATAATGTGAAATAATAGTAGGTGAATTAACAGGAATTGGTAAATTGCTAAATGTAAATTCCCTACTAATATATATAGCATCAGGATTCTTTTTATGAAGGGTTGAAATATTTGGAATTTTATTATTAAACATATTTCGAATTTTTTCTTCTTTGTAACCTATAAAAATTGTACCATTATGAAGAATATCATTCCAAAGATTTAAATACTGATATAATTCTTCAGCTGTTGGTCTTTTATTTGAATTAGCATTCATACATTTATGAGCTAATTTCTTGTAAACATGATGAGTTCCACTTCCAAATTCTGGTCTAAGCCCATTACATATGTTTAATGCTAAACCTAAATCATGTTTCCTATCATGAAAAGGTGGATATCCAGATGATAATTCGGCCATAATAACACCAAAACTATAAATGTCAGAAGATGATGTGTATGGTTTGCCATTTAAAACTTCTGGAGCAATATACGGTAATACTCCATATATTTTGTCATCTGATTTTTGTTCATTTGCTGGTCCAATTAATCCAAAATCTGCAATGTAAATATCAGTTGTTCCAAATAACTGTAATAAATTTCCACTATGAAAGTTTTCATGAAACCGACCTAGTTTATGTGCATTTTGGAGGTTATATATTAAATCGTGTAAGTATTTGATTTTACCTCTCCATAAAATATTATCAAAATTATTTGAGAGAGTATTTCTCAAATTTCCCTTATTTGCAAATTGTAGAATCATCATAAATTCTTCAGTTTCTGGATCTTTAGTCATTCCATAAAATTTTAAAAAATTAGGATTGTTTGAATAAAGTTTCCAATATGCCTCAATCTATTATTTAAATAAAATAATAAAAATTTTAATTAATAAACTAGGAAATGGGATGCGTTGTAAGTCCGGAGCAAAAAAAGATAAACTAGTATAATTTTTGACTTCATTGATCAATTATTTTTCATAGTGCGTAAATATATAGTCGCCCCAGATGATAAAATAATTAATGATAATAGTGAAAATATACTACCTTATTTAAGTAATCAGTCGACATATTTTGTGAACCATTTAATTTCTTTAAAGCGACTTTATAATTTTGTTTTATAGAAGATGATTTGTTCCATATTGCATAATACACTACTGAAAATCCACCTTTACCAATTTGTTTTATATCTGTAAATCTATTAAATGGTACCCATTCAAGAAATATAGGATTTTCATTTTTGTTTCTTGCATTATAAATTGTATCTTTTATGAACTTATCAATATCATGACTTCCGCTGGCCCAACCCTCTAGCATGTGATAAGGATCACATTCTTTGCACCATAATTCTTCATTAATAAATGGCTTATTGCAGTAAGAACACTCTCCATAATTAGTATAGTAATCTTTTAAAATGTAATATTGATTAGTAATTTAGTATTATAAGAGAAGTCAAAATAAATAAAAAAAAATTACCCTCACCATTTATATTCTCTTTAAGATAATGTGAAATAATAGTAGGTGAATTAACAGGTATTAGTAAATTGCTAAATGTAAATTCCCTACTGATATATATAGCATCAGGATTCTTTTCATAAAGGGTTGAAATATTTGGAATTTTTTTATCAAAAATAGTTTGAATATTTTCTTCTTTGTGACCTAATAAAATTGTATCATTATGAAGAATATCATTCCAAAAATTTAAAACATGATATAATTCATTTGCTTTTGGTCTTTCCCTTGAATTGGCATTCATACATTTATGAGCTAATATCCTATAAATATAAGGGGTTTCACTTCCAAATTCTGGCCTAAGTCCATTATATATATCTAACACTAAATTTAAATCATGTTTCCTGTCATGAAAAGGTGGATATCCAGATGATAATTCGACCATAATAACGCCAAAACTATAAATGTCAGAAGATGACGTGTGTGGTTCACCATTTAAAACTTCTGGAGCAATATATGGTAATACTCCATATATTTTATTATCAGATTTATTTGCTGGTCCAAATAATCCAACATCTGAAATGTGATATAAATAATTATTTCGTAAGATATTTCCACTGTGAAAATTTTTATGAACCTGTTCTGATCTATGTACATCTCGAAGGTCAGATATTAAATCATGTAATAATTGGATTTTATCTTTCCATAAAATATTGTTAAATTTATTTGAAAGAACATCTCTCAAATTTCCCTTATTTACGAATTGTAAAATCATCATAAATTCTTCAGTTTCTGGATCTTTGGTCATTCCATAAAATTTCAAAAAATTAGGATTGTTTGAATAAAGTTTCCAGTGTACTTTAATCTATTTTTAAAAATAAGATAATTAATAATGATAAAAATACAAAACTGTAAATTCATAATAACTGAACGTACTAGTAATAAAAAAATATGAAATATATTCTTACCTTATTTAAATAATTAGTTGACATATTTTGTGATCTATTTAGTTTTTTCAAAGCAATTTTAATAGGTTCAGATTCTAACTTTTCCCAGCTTCCATTATTTCGTTTTTTATAAGATGATTTACCATCCATCCATATTGCGGAGTACACTTTGGAAAACCCACCTTCACTAATTTGTTTTATATCTGTAATTTTATTAAATGGTACCCATTCAAGAAATGGGCTAGAATCAACATGTCGTACATCATAAATTGTATCTTTTATAAATTTGTCAATATCGGGATTTCCGCTAGACCATCCCTCAATAATACAACGAGGGTCACATTCTTTACACCAGAATTCAGTAAATTCAGTAGTAAATGATTTATTACAATAAGAACAATTTTTCTGGATGATATTTTCTAGATCGTTTATTATTTTGTTAAACAGGTGCATCTTCTTGGATAATATTTAATAATATATTGATAAGAATAAATAATAGATGAATAAGCTTATATTTGTGATCGTTAAGAAAACTAGATAATAAACGTTACACGTTACATAAAAATAATAAAATACGTATATAAGATATTTAAGAAAAAAACAATATTGTATCACGCATAAGGGTATATGTCAGATATTTCTTATTTATTACCATTCTTTCCATATTCAGGGGATGGCGATCAAACTTTATCATATGATTCACATATCATTCCTAAATACACATGTGCAAGAATTTACTTTGAACACAATATGAAAACAATCGACATTACACAATGTGTATAATATACTCTATTTTGAGAATTATAATAATTTTTTATATATCTTCTAATTATTTTTTTCAGTTACGGCACTTTTTTGACATAAACAATACTAAATGTCAATTTTCATTTGATCATATTTAGCTGCTTTATCAATTTTGAAAAAGTAATCGTGCGATCACGTGATTATTTATATAATATTATTGGCTGATTTTTTTTATGACGTGTAATTAGCGTAAAAATCATTGATTAAAAAAAAAATGGCTGATTCGTGTAATTAGCGTTAGCGTAAAATCGTAAATACGTTTATTTAATTATAAATTAAAGAAAAAATAAATCTATCTATCTAAAGTGTAATAATTATCACTATATAGATTGCTTTTTCATCAGGGTATCAGAAACGCAAGATTCCGTAAGTATGCGTAATCTTTATAAATAATTTTCCGTTTCTATTTTCTTCAATATAACGTTCGGCTTTTTCAGTACAACCACCAATGAGTAAAACTTCTTTTAATCTTGAATGTTTTTCCAATTGTTTAATATGTTTTCTATGTAAATTAGAAGGGATCATGCATAACTTTTCAAGATTTTCAAAGTTATGTAAAATATTAATTAATTTCTAACAATAAATAATAATAATAATAATAAAGAATCAATAAATTATACAAATGATTATACTAAATATAAAATAAAAAATACAAAAATATGATAAAAAATTACTTACATCACCAGTTATATTTTCAATTTTACTGTTTCTAATCGTTAATTTTCTTAAATTAGGACAAGATTTTGATAATTTTTGTAATAAACTTTCATTAAATTTTTTTCTTAACCTAATATTTTTATTCAAATCATTCCTCCTTTCCGAATTAATCAGATCATTATTAACCATAAAGGTATTCGTAATCTCGTTTAATAAATTAATAATTTCATTTTTAAAATCGTCTAAAAATTCATTAGCACTAACAATCATATTTTCAATCATATCTTCGATACAATCTGATCCTGATGAGATATTAATATTGTTATCGTTACCAATATTATTACCGTTATCATTACTATTACTGTTATCATTACTATTACTGTTATCATCATCATCATCATCATTATCACCATCATCATCATCATCATCGTCGTCGTCGTCATCATCATCATCATCATCAAATTCTTCAATATTTTCATCAATAGGATCTCTATAACCTGATTCCCTAAATTTTAATTCTTCTAAATAATAATTCTTCCCATTTTTAATAATTTCATAAATTATACCAACTGAAATACTTTCTGGTAAACTTCCCCTTAATTTTCTTAATTTCTTACAATTCCTAATTATCATCACCAAACTATTTAATGTAATACATTTACAATTTTCTAAATCTAAGATTTCAAGATTTGGACAATTTTCTGAAATATGCGTTAAACCTATATCAGTGATCACACTTCTAATTATGAATAATCTTTTTAAATTTTGATTTCTTCCTTCAGCTAAAGCGATATAAGATGAATCCGTTAATTGAGAACACCATTTTAATTTAATAGATTCTAAAGAATTACAATATTTTACTATAGGTATAAAAGAATCATCCATTAAACCAAAACATTGAATTAATTCTAATTCTTTAAGATTTTTTTGATATGATGAAAATATATTAAAAAATTTTGGAAAATTTGAATCATAACCTATAGTAAGAATAAATTTTTCTAATATAGAAAAATCTTTTGCGTAATGAAAAGTATTTTCATCATTTATATCTTGATCTTCATTATCAAATGTTAATGTTAATTCTTTTAAATTTTTTAATCCTTTAACCAAAATTTTTAATCCATCATTTGTTATTGAATGGCATTTAAATTTTTCTAATTGAGGGTATGATGAAATTATTATAGAAGCTATATCTTTCGTTATTAATAAAGGAGCTGAAATAGATTTAATATTTTTACAATTCAAAGAAATTTTTTTTAATAATACAGTTGTTTCTAATGTTTCATATGACCAATTTTTTAATTCAATATGATATAATGATCTTACGGAATGATTCGTTATAATAGGATTTAATGCGTTGGTAAGCCATTCTATAGTACAACTTGGTGCAATGATTGATTTTAAATTAGGAGAATTTATTAAAAATTGGGAGAATGTATGAGAATTGAATGGATCTTGCATCCATGATACTGTAAGGTTCGTTAAATTCGTACATACTTTGGCAAGAAATAAAATATCTTTTTGTGTGAATGAAGGTGGATCACGATTTTTATGTGGTGTGAATGAAAGGTTACGGATTAATGTAGAGTAAGGAAAATAAGGAGTAGAACATTGAAGAGTTTTAATAAAACATGTGAAGGATTTTGTCGAAGGCCATAATGGCGATTTCCATAAATTCTTTATTAAAATCTAATGAAAAAAAAAAAAATTATAAAAAATTTTTTTGTAAAAAAATCAATACGATAGTTGTAAAAAAAATTCAGAAAAAATTCAATATGATAGTTATATATAAAAAAAAAGAAAAAAAAAATCACCTCAGTCCATATTGAGTGAACTGTTAATAACGAATAAATATCATCCTGTCTTTTAAGATTACTAAAAATCGTATAAAGAATATCTGTCGTTAAAAATATTTTCTGAGATGATTTTGACATGATTATTTCCTATTAGATATATATTTTTTTCTTTTCTTATTTTCTTCATATATGTTTATTTATTTATTAGAAAAGAGAAAAGAATTCGTTTTTCGAATTTAACGTTTTAACCTTTATTGGCTCATTCTTGTGTTACATTTTCATAAGAGATATGCAACTTATAATAAACTTTAAAAGGTTAGAATTCCGTTTTAGGTAAAATATGTTGTAGATCATAGGGGTGAAAAAAAGTATTAAATCATGTAATACGGAATCGTTGCATTAGTTTCGTAAGAACTTTCGAAAAAAAAAAAATTTTTTGATTCTGATTTGCCGGAGTCGAGGGGCACGGGGGAATAATTAATTTTGGTTAGATCTACTAATTAGGAGAACGTACAATATTTATGTTATTTTATAATTTTCAAAACAAAAAAAAAAAATTATTAAATATGTAAATGTTTGGTGTAACCATGTAATCAAACTTTATTTATAATTTAAGGATGAATTTTTTGACAATGGAAATCTGTTTCTCGTCAGCTGACAAAAATATATCGTCATCGGTAACGAAAAATTGACCATTCAATTTATTCTGATTATTATTAAATAAACTAAAAAGGCAAAAAAAACAAGTAAAAACAAGGTAAACAAAATAAAAAAGAATTTTTTTTTTTCGATAAGATTTCATTCATACAATTATAGTTGTTTATTCATAGAGTAAATAACAGAAATAGAATTTTATTTTTGTTAAGGTGTCACAAATAATTTTTTTTTTTTTTTATGCCAAGCCCAACCAAGGGATTTGTTTATAAGAAATAAGTGGGCAGGATTTTCTTTTTACGTCCTCAAAATTTTTCAAAAAAACAAAATTTTATAAATTAATTACATTAACTAATTTTCTAACAAAAGCAAAAAAAGTATAATATATATACATGGGTAACTCAGTATCGGTGAATTATTTAGCAAAAATTGACGAGGTACAAGTAGATAGAATTCAAAAATTACACCATATAATCAAAAGTTGTTTTAATAACACAAATTACTCTGCACCAATTTCTAAAGATTTGGAACGTGGTGTTGAAGTGTTGGACATTGGGTAAATGATTAAACTAAATAATTACATTTGTCTTTTTTAATAATAATATTAATACTGTTATTTAATTTTTTATTGAAAGATCGGGTCCAGGTACATGGATATTTGACATGAGCTCGGATTATCCAAAATCGAAATTCACAGGAATAGAAATAGAATCATCCATAGTACCAGCAATCCTTCCATTTAATACGAGATTTATATATCATAATGTATTGGATGGAATACCATTTTATCCAAATTCTTTCGATTATATATTTATGAGAAGTATGGTACTTTGTTTTACTGAATCACATTATGAGCAAATTATAAAAGAATCGATTGATTTACTTAAACCTAATGGTTATTTGGAATTATGTGAAGGAGAAGTTATTTTTCATAATATGGGTCCTATTTCTCAAAGAATTATTTATTCATGTACGTAAGGATTTGATTATATAAAATTGTGATGTAAAAATTTTAATATAGCATTTTCATATTTTAGTGGAAAAGATATTACGAAATAGATCTATGAATCCACTCATGTGTAATCGTTTACATGAATTTCTTGCGAAACATAAATTAAGACATATTCAACAAGAGGATGTAATGATACCATTAAGTCCTTTAAATGGTAAAATTGGTAAGTGTTTATTTATTCTCATTATAAAGTATTATATCAGGTTACGTTAACGTTCTATATATTTATAGGAGAATTACATGGATTAAATGCTTATTATACTTTGTATGGAATGAAAGATGTTTTAGCAAAACATATGAGACTGTCAAAATGGGAAACGGAAAGATTAATCGAAGGTTTTCTTGACGAAACTAGAACATATCAAATGTATTGTAAATATACAAGGGTTTACGGTAAGAAAATTGTCACGTAAAATTATTAATAATGGTCAAATTGGATTGGTTATATCTTAATATTTTAATTTATTTAGTAATGTATATTTTTAAAAGAGGAATTATGTACATATTTTATTAATTATTGTTGATTTTACTATTTAAAATATTTAATAAATATTTGATAATGTTAATCCATGTACTGTACTGTACAAGTAGACTTAAAGAATAAATAATTTTTATTATACGTAGGAGAAATCCATTCAAAATCCCAACAACCCATCAAAAAGGATAGTCGTATCTTATAATGCAGTGCGTGGGGTCACACGAGTGACAAATATTTTTCACAATCACGTACTGTATTATATCTTTGCTATTAATTATATTCGGTGAGATACATTTTTCAGTGAAAAAGATATAATTTCAGAGTCAGACAAATGTGATTCTTCACTATATAGTTGGGGTATGTACCAATATTCAAAAAGGTAGCAAAAGGCTTCAGTAAAAAATTCTTTAAAGATATTAAAACTTCGCAAATCAATTTCTTGTATGTAAAACAAGTGATAAACGTGACAATCCTGAACATTCTGGAACTTTGGAAGGTCAATGGTAACAAAAAGTTGAAATATAGTAAATAATTTTAATTTGAGTATTTCCAACATTAATTTTATCGCCAACATCAACCGAGAAAAATTTACTTGAAGTCTCGCCTAGAAACAAACAATTTAGAAAATACATATTTTCCCGTAGTTTTTAGAGAAAAGCTTAAGACAACTTGGAGACATTGAATACATTGTGACTAACAGTAAAAAAGACTCTTAATATGGTTTGCATGTAAAGCAATTTTTGGATCTCAGAAAATGACTTGTAAATGATTGATGACAAATGGCGGATGATCATCTGGATCATTACGCCACAAAGGCATTTATTTATATTTTTAATAGAATCATGACCTGTTTGTCGCAGTTAGTCCAATGGCTAATTACTTCCCAGAATATCATTATCCATAAAAATTGGACACTTACGAAGATGAACATTGTAAAACTTACAATAATCCTCTGACAAACTCTTCAAAAGTATCCGTGATATTATTGATAACAGTTCAGATAACTCGAAAATTAGGAATGCTCACGATCTTTTTTCGACTAGCAAGGCAAGAATAATTATATTTTGTTCTGTGGGTGCGGTGCTGCTTTAGGATAAGTCTCCATATGAATTTTTATCATCACAACAAGTGGGGTGCAGCTGCTCGGTGTTCCTCTGATGGGCTGTTCGTTCGTTGTGTCGCTGCTACGGCGCGAGTGGAGATTCTAAATAACTATTAAGTTATCTACAACTAGGAGGTGTAGTTGTTCGGTACGCCTTTGATGAACTGTTCGTTTGTTGTAGCCTGTTGTAGCACCAACCACGGAGTTTAGCTTAACAAGATGTATTCACGTACCTTTAACGAAACGTTTGCTAACGGTTCGGTTTTTTCTTTTTTTTTTTAGACGGCTTGGATGCATGGATTTTGGTGGGAATCGGAAATAATTTATTCCTTTTAATAAAACGTTTGTTAATATCACGTTTCTTTTCTTTTATGAAACGTTAAAATATTTCATTATTTAAAAACGCTTTACTTCGTTCACTCTTAAATTCCTAATTTTTAATTTACAATTTCATCTTTCTCTCTTTTGAAAAAAATTGGGATCGCGTTTTCAATAAGTAATACGAGAGACAACAAGGTTATAGGTATTGTTTAAACAAAAAAGTATGTTATTTTACTTGCATATTCGATGTTTAAATCTTAATTTATAGGAATATATACGCACCACAACTTACTAATAATCAAACGAAAGATACATAGACGATATGTTATAAAAATATTATTTTCATCGAATTCATATTTTTTTTGGTCGAAATGACGGATCATACTTTCATACCAGAAGGGAAGCTTTATCAATTGTAATATATAAAGATTTTAGCTATAGAACAACAAATTTTTATTAGAATTCTCATGTCTATATTTGTACTTACGATATAGATGATTAAGAAATTTGATATCAAAAAGTTTCTCACTCTGTGCATTAACACTTGCATCAGTTGGTTCGTACCAGCATTAATGATTTCTTGCAATTGCTAGAAGGATCAAGCGATAGTGCAGAATGCAATTTTTTAGTTAAGAGATGTTCTGAAATGCTGAATAATTAAATTATTTTATTATTATTATAATCTTTTTTTTAAAAAAAAATAAAAGAAAATTATCGAATGTACAGTATCTTGTTCTATTCGTTTATTTATTTTTAATTAACGTAAATAAGTTGTTAACATGAATAAATAGATTTAATATTGTTCGTAACATCTCAATATTTTTAATGTTTGTCATGTTTATATTTATTTATTATTTACAATAGTGAATTTGTGCGAATAATGAAAATCAAAAAAAACCTGCAAAGTAATAAGCATTAATATAATTAATTAATAAATAAATATTTACCATGTATAATGATAATATTTATTATATATTCTCTATATGATACGAGTGAAATTCTAGTATTGATAAATACATGATGAAAGACTTGAATAAAGGTATTCAAAATCTATTTCCAATATGAACGGATTTTTAAAACTAAATTATTATTTTAAAAAATACATAATTTAATTAGTGAAAAGAAGGTCACTTCTTACAGCAATATCCAAAATAAACGGGACACTTGAAAATTTTTTGCCGAGAACTAGTCGGGTGTCGAGTTGTCGGGTCCAATCATTTTACAGAATATTCACGTGATATGGTCAGTCTTGATGAAATCGACGGAAACCCGGCAAGCCGACAACCAGACAGATTCTCGGCAACAAAATTTTCAAGTGTCCCGTTTATTTTGGATATAGTAATGAACATTTGCATCTCTTTATCAGTAATGATTATTAACCATATGTTTTATATAAAAAAAAAATTCGATAAAAAATTATAACACGACAGCATATATTTTTTAATGAATTACTTGAAAAAAAAATAAATAAATAAATTAAATCATACAACTGAAAAAATTCTAGAATTCTTCGGTGAAGAATCTTGTCGAATAGCAAGCACCATTTTTTTGGGTTTGCTAATAATAAATGCTTAAAAATAAATTTAAAAATTTTTTTTATTTCATTGACGTCATGTTTCAGATAATTCCCGATTTTGCATGTTTTACTATTCGACATATATTTTTTATTTCATTTACGAAAATTTATTTCTTTTTTGTTTCAGGTTAGTCCTCCTAAATTAAAAATCATAATTTTATTGTTTATTACTTGATAAGCTTATAAAAGTAAGAATATCAATATAAATAATCAAATTATGTATTTTATCCGTTTTAATATACTGTAGAATGGCATAATAATAATTTAACGAACATGACGTATAGTAATTAATATTAATTAAATTATAAAAGTTTAATGTCTTCCACTACTCTAAAGCATCATTATGGCAACAATTAGGACATAAACATTTTTCTTATTATTTGAATTTGAAATTCTACTGGAATTTTGTCTTGCTACAGAAAAAAACGCCGTATTATAAAATGAAATTGTAGTCAAAACCGTCAATCATCACGTGACATGATGTTATTCAGCTCGGTCACGCTCCGGGGTTAGTTATAGAATTAAAAATTCGTGTTAAACCCTTTCCTTTTTACATTTACATATTAACAAGATGATAATAATCCAAAAAAAAAAACAAAAATCAATTAGTTTTACATCAAAATGGAAATTCATTGATTATAATTTCATGTGATTACCAATGTGATTTGTATTTCGTTAAAAACAGTTTAACTATAAAATATTTTATAAATACATTTTCTAAAAGTAAACTGAATTTACAATTTATAATATTAAATAATACTTAAAAGATTTAAAGAAAAATTTATGAAATTTAAAAATTATAAATAATGAAATTACTTTAGCCTATTAAAACCTATTTATTTATAACTATTTAGCAAAAAAAAATTTACGTGAAAAGTTCAAAATTTAAGCTATCTAAAAAAGTATAATTTGATATGATTTGTATTACACGTTAAATTTTTAGATGATAACTGAAAATTCGGAATTTTAAGCAGGCAAATATGCCTGCGAAGTTCTACAAACGAAGGATAACAAAATTTTGAAACAAATAAAAATTTCTTTAACTATTAAAATTTATTACCCACATAAATGTTACACGAAAAATATCATGTTATTTATTATTTATGCGCAAAAAAAAGCAGGTCATCAGATCACTAACCCGTCGTCACTACAAGTGGTACTATACTGGCTAGTTAAATTATTAGTAATACACAAATTGCATCAATTATCATTTTTACGTTAAATTACGTATTACTAAAGATGGTTACTCGGTCCTGCCGGTCCTGACTGAATTTTATGACCGGAACCTGTATTTTTTCGGTCAGCTTAGAAAATGTAGTACAAAGCTGCAGATCATTATCTTTTTTCGATAAAGACCGATGAAAGTCAAAAATGACCTTCTAAATCTATTTAGTAAAACTTATAGACAGACTTTTAATACGTAAATTTTAAATTTGATAAACATTTGCCCGACATAGTTGAATTTTTAAAAATAATATCAATTTTCATTGATGTAAAAAATATGCATTTAAGATAACTATTAGAAAAATAAAAAAAGTAATGTACCATTTATATACAAAAATAAAAAAAATATGATTTATTAATAGAAGTTTGCATATATCCAAGATTAATTTAAATTTGCATGCAATTTCAATATATATTGCTTATGAGAGATACTGTATATGATAATTTAATCAATGTAATTAATTTATGAAATTTATTTGTGTTCCCGAAATTCAAAAACAATAATTAATAAACAAATTAATCAACTAAAATTAATTATTGGAAATATCAAAATAAGTAGTAATAAACAACTTTTCGTGTATCATTGATTATATGAAGTGATCAAAATATGCATATCATTAGTCTACTTCAGAATTGATCGATCATGATTTTTAAAAATATTGTCTAACTGTAGAATGATCATTAAGTGAACCACCAAAAACGTAGGTCATTTTGATTGAGGCGAGTTAACATGATCAATCAATCATTCTTCTCAAAATTAAACTTTAATTAATCGCAAATTTTGGTTGGTTTTTAGTTTTTGTGATCAAAATGGCAATTGACCAATTCTGAAGTAGATTATTATTATAAAGTGATCAAAATTTGCATGATCAAAATTTGTGTATCGCTATTATAAAGTTATCAAATAACATACATGGCAACGGTCACGGTCATAACCGTTTATGACCGGTCATGACCGTGACCGATATCGGTCAGTCAAAGACCTCTGACCGACCGTTTAACCGACCAGTTTGACCGACCGTTTGACTGACCGTTTAACCAACCGTTTAACCGATGAGGGATAAAAAAAAGTGCGAAACTATTAAAAAAACATTTTCACAACGTTTCTCTAATAATTTAGCTAAAAAACATTGCGATTATATAATAAAAACGGTTTTGCAACATTTTTTTTTTTATCACTCATCGGTCAAACAGTCGGTTAAATGGTCGGTCAAATGGTCAGTCAAACGGTCAACCAAAACGGTCAGTCAAACGGTCGGTCGGTCAAAGGCTCTTAACCGGTTATGACTGACCGATGACCGACCGTGACCGACCGTTGTCATCTCTATACGTGATCATTAGATCACTCAATTCGACAATATAAATATTCTCAGATTTTTATCGCATTTCTCGCATTTCTATCTTCATTCTCAATATTTTATCAAAAAAATAAAAAAATAAAATACATTAAAACTTACATTCTTTACTTGAACAACTTTCAAAATCCATACCATAAAACACTTCCTTCTTCCTTAAGCCTTAAGACATCATGAAGTTAATTTTGCTTTTCACAATCCTCTTGTCACTTGTCATTATTTCCCAAGCAACTCCTCTAAGAACTATTGAAAAAAGAAAAGATTGTCCTTCACATGAAGGACAAAGTTGTCATGGCGAGGGATATTAGCACTACAAAAGTACATTATATTTTCAATTTCCTATTATTTGTTCTTGTTTTTGAATTTCTGAAAGTAACTCTTATTTTACATTTTTTTCAGTGAGGCTGGATCACGTAGATTTTAAATTTTTTTGTTTGTAAAAATTTTGTTTGTTTATTTTGAGTGACCGTAAAAATTATTAATCACGTGTAATACAAGATCTGTACAATGTTAAAATTTTTTATCGCTTCTTTTATTAAAATAGAGAAAAAATCCTCAATTCCTTATGAAACTTCATATAGACTAATAAAAACGTGCAAAAATTTATTTACAAATAAAATTTCTTTAACTATTATAAAAACAGAAGAATGAAAGTGTAAAAATCTGAAAGCATCAAAACATAAATCTTTTTATATAATTATAATAAAAAGAGATTACTTAATAATATTTAGCATAAATTTATTTTTTTTTTCTGTGCACCCACACAAAAATGTAAATAATGTTTTTTGAGACAAAATTCTGTCCGTAAAAATTGAAGCATGGAAGGTGTAAAAATTAAATCCTAACTAAGCTAGGACCCAGAAATATATATATAGGGGTCAGGTGGCGAAATATTTTTTTACTATGAGCTGTACGCAGAGACGTTTTATATGAGTAGTACACATAATTGATACCTGATATTGAAAATCCTGCAAAAATACGCAAATAAAATTTCAGACATTAAGTTTATATTAATTATTTTATTATGGCTTCTATATTATTTATGTGAAAAATATAAAATTTTTATCCTAATTCCAATAATATATTATATAATTATATAAGATTAGCCAAATTTAGGCCAAAAATATGCAAACTAATTTTTTAGATATAAAAACTTTGATAAAAAATACGCAATTTTGATGACCTAACTATGGACAAAAAAATCTTAAATTGTACGCAAATCAAAACTTTACTCCGTTTAACTCCACTATCCCTATAAAAAATCTGTATATGGAAATGATACGTTTTGTATACATTTTATATATGTTTTTATAGATTC
>JADRCO010001029.1:0-23407 GCA_021464525.1 Rhizophagus sp. LPA8_4_AMF
GATATTATTTTAATATCATTTTGATGTCATTTCAATATTAAAATTAAAATAATATCAAAATAATATCAAATAATATCGAAACAGCATATTTAAGTTAAACTTAACTATGTCGATTCTATGTTGATTGAAAACTATAAGTTTCTGTAAAGTATATAAGTCACACCTCTTGGAAACTTTTTTGTGAAATAGTTTTCAGCAATATGAAATTTGAAAAAATAAAAATACAGAGAACTCTTTTAAGCAGTGATATATGATGTTCTAGTATCTATGACGTATTCCACCCTTAAAGTTGATGGAAATGTCCACCTCTTCTTTAGAGAAGCCAATGCAAAAGCATACAAGCTAATAAAACTTTCAGATAGTACTACTAAATTGATCGCTTTCTTCAAATCTTAGAACGCCCTTATATCTGTCATTAGAAAGAATATCAAATAGTTGGATCAGAAAATTAAATGGGCTTACCATGCTATACATGTTGCCCAAATTATTTTGGGATGCCATAATTATAATTTGGGATGCTGTAATTCATTCAGTTTATATGTAATTTACTATATAAAGTGCCAAAATAATTTGGGATGCCATAATTGAATTTGGGATTTTACTTATAATTATGGCAGCCCAAAATAATTTGGACAGCATGTATATACCATGCCACTCTGATATTACTTTCTAGTAGAAAGAAAAAGCAGTGACACATATTACATAATATTTAGTTTAATATATACTTATCCCTTCTCCTCCTTTTATCAGCCAATCAAATTATTATATTATAAATATATGATTTTATTAAGTGTAATGTAAGATTTTAACTATCCTCCTTCCCCTTTAATAATTATGTAATAAGTATCACTTTCTAAACCAAATACTAACTTTTCTTTCCCAAATATTAATCAACTAAAGAAGAATCCAAAGGTTATAGCTTCTGGATCAAATCGTATACCTATTACATCAAGATCTTTAAGTAAGAAGATGAACAATAAACTGAAGCATAATAAAAAGAAACTGAAGATACCTTCAACTGAATAATCTACCTCATCACAGTCAAAATACAGCAAGAAGACTTTATATACAGAAATAAAGTTATGAAGAAAACTCTGAAAAAGCTTAACCTAGTCTGATTCTCTTTTGCCAACAGCTGTTTCTTTGACTCCTTATAGATTTTTGTTGGACAGTGAAGATAAGTATTAGGGATAAACTGTGGTCTCCTTTGACTTGTTAGATATTTTTTCTTTATTTTTTTTTATATAGTTTTTCTTTTTTATTAGAATTTCTTTTATTGTACTTTGATTAGAATTTTTTCTTTATAATTTTTTCATTTCTTTTGATATCAGCATGACTTTGTATTCCTTTGACCATGAGGTCTTTTGGTTAAAAAAATCAATATTTCACATATCAATCACTTATGTAGGTAAATTAGAGTAGAACTATGCACATATGAAGTTCCTTGTGAATAACGGGTGGTTTATTAATGTACATATGAGTAGTTGGGTAGCGAGCTTTGAACTGTTTACATATAATTCTTTATATTGACTACTATATATCAATAAATGTGTTGCCTTAAAAAAAAAAATAATACATACCAATTACTTGTTTATTTTATATAAGCTTTATTTTTTCAAGAATATCCAGTACTTCTCCTTTTGTTTCAAAATAAGGTATTGAATACATCATCTTTTTAGTATCAGATAGTATTTCAACTTTTTGTTTAATATTTTTAACATGAAAAATTTTTTTATAATTATAATTATAAGTAATTAAAATATAATAAAGCAAAATATTTTACCTATTAAAATGAACCAAACAAATTTTAAAAATATACTTTAGATGTTCAATAATAGATAAATAAAGATATCTGTTATTTAAATATTGTCCTAGGCCTAAGTTTATAAATTACATAAATTTATATAATTAATATTTGCCATTTAATACAAAAAAAAAGAGTTTACTATAAAATACCTAATACTTGTCCTAGATATGCATCTGCTATCTGCCAATAATATACCTCTTATTCCTTTATCATCAATATGATAAAAACAAATTTTACTATTTGTATCTTCTTTGACAACTGAGAACACAGCTGTAAACATATTTTGATATACATTTACACTTTTATTATTTGTAAAAACTCTTGCAAATATTAAAGCTTTAGTTCAATAGTTGTCCAAAAAATACTAATATAGATCACATTTAAGTTTGCTTAGCCATCATATAAAATTTCTCAAAATTTTGCTTATTTCAAAAGTATTTTTAAAATTTCTTATTCTACATATCCCTGTTTTTAAGCGATCTAGTGATTGGATTTTAATCATCTTAGGATCATTAAAATCGTCTTGATGAGACAAATCTAATGATATAAATTTTATTTTTCTAGGATCAATATTGATAAAAATAACTTTTTTGGCATATAATTTATGACTTTTATTAGTGTTTTTTGGGATTCTAGTTTAATTAGTAGTTTTAAATTTTCAAGTGAAACTAAACCAAAATTCCAATTTTTCAGGCAAAATTTGAACAAGTTCCAAATTTTTGGATGAAATTTGATGTAATATTAAGAGGTAAATTAAATTTTAATTAATATTATAATAATTAAATTTTACTAAATTGCAATTTAAAAAAATACATACTTTTTTGAAGATTTTTAATATAAGTAACTAATTCCTATTCTTTAATTTCTCTTTGAACCCTCTTGAATGACATATCAATTTCAAAATAAAATAAATCTAATAATGCAAAAGATTGTTCTTTTCTTATATAAATAATCAATATTTGTCCATTGTGAAAAAATTCTAAAAAAAAATAATTTTCAATGTTAGTTTTTAATTTATTTGATTTAATAGAATAAAAGTAATAATAATTTGTAAAATATCTATTTTTTGTATATAAATATTATCCAGATCTTTATTTTTCATGAATTCATATATAGTACCTATTATTAACATATAATAATTAATTCTATATCAGTAGAAGATTCTGGATATCTCATATATAGGTCATAATTAATCTGCATAGATTTAAGCATTTTTTACCCCTTTCAAATTTTAATATAATCTGCCAAAAATTCAATATAACATTCAAATTTATATGTAATTTGCTAAAATTCAGAATATGACTTTATAATAGAAATTAATGCTGCTAATAACGATTTCAATGTTGTAATAATATCGAACAATTATTTTTATTATTTTGTTTATTTTTATTATTTATGCTGACACGTTAATTTAATATTGTTGAAAATATGTTGGTAAATAACTGATCAGTACCAACATAAAAGATAGAATAAAATATCAAGGCAAAATAAAGTTAGTTTTTAGTATCATTACCTTAAATTGATCTCAGTGAAATAGAATTTTTATGTAAAATAAGCTTAAAATTAATCAATTGGTGTAAAACTTTTATTGTAAAAAAAAATCTTTTTTTTTAAAAAAAATACTTTAATTTATCTCACCTTTCACCTCCGACCACCCACCCAGCGCACAAAATCTATTCAAAATTTGCCAGATTTTTCAAAAGATTTCTGATAAATCTGGAAAATTTTTTTAAATTCAGAATTTTATCGGATGTGATGCAGCAGATTTCCAGTAAATTTTATGAATGCCGGAAATTTTATTTATATATACTTTTTAAAATAAGAATTTGCCTATTTTTTTGAAAGGAACCATCACTAATTTTTTGACACTTAAAACCATATTGTAATGAAGACATAATGAAAAAATTAATATCAACAGATCCATGTCATTTAAATTCAAAAAAATTGATAAATTTTATTGTTCTCAGTTACTTATTCTGGTGTAAAAAATAAATTTCTGGAATTTTCAACCCTTTTCAGAAAAAGTTTGGAATTTTTGAAAAAGATTTTGTGCATTGCACCCATCACTAGGAATTTTGGTTCATTATATAATTTTTATCTTTACACAGATGTGTATGCAGAATGCGTATACAAAATGCAAAAAAATGTGACGCGTCTTATGCACCCCTGAAATTACAATTATGCAATATAAGTTATTGTAATTTTACCGTTATAATTAATTTGCATTAAGATAATAGTATTATTTAATAAAAAACAACTTTATTATTATATATTTTAACGTATTTTTACGTGTTTTTAAGTGTTTAATATATTTATTATATTTTTACACATATTAAATTAATAAAAAAAGAATTTCACATATTATACCAAAAATAGGGTCAATTTGCTCAAAAATATATGATGACTTTGTAAAATTTGACCCAATTTGCAAAATCCAAAAATATGACTTTATGCTAAATTTGGCTGAATTTGCAAAAACTTATTTATGACATTTTATTAAATTTGGCCAAATTTGTGAAAAATCCTATGTGAGTTATATATGAGATGTCTAAAATCCTATCAGCAGTATATAAACTATTTTAGTAATCTGCAGCTCAATTGTTTAAAGCAGGTAACATTCTGATCAGATGACAGATAACATCATTTTGGAAGACAAAGCTACTTAGACAAATAGTAATCACTCAGAGTAACATGATATAAAATAATTATCAAGAATATTTTGTCTATATGAATTTACTGATCTTTTTTCTTTTAAAATTAAATAATTGATTTTGGCTGATTGTTTAAGCTAGGATAGAAAGAATTTAAAGCACAGCCATTTAGATAAGTTAATAATATTAGCTCTAATATTTTATAAAAGGAAAATAAATTTAAAATTACAAAATAGTAAAAGTAGTTTATGCATGAAATTTTTGTTTAAAAAGACTTACTTGTTAAAAATTTTCTAGCTGTAAAGTTTAATAAATCTTCATTATTCATTATAGTCTATAAATCTTTAATCAGATTTATTGGTATTTTAACATATAGGTGGTAAGAAAAGATGTATATAAACATCTTTAGAAATTATTATAATATAAGAGCATTTTTCCAAGTCTATTGGAATTATACAATAAAACCAGACTTGATATAATTTGTATATAATGGAACCACTATCAATTACCATATTTTCAGAAAGTTTATATGGAAGCTATAAATATTAAACAATTATAAGTATTTATTAATAATAATTATTAAAATTAAATAATAATAGTAAAATTTATATCTACAGTATTTTTTCTCTTTGAATTGTATGGAAGAATAGTATAATACCTATCAAGCACCCTATTTGATGTTGAATCTTAATGTATAATGCAAAAATATAAATACTTATATTGATTACAACAATAATAGTTAATAATGAAAATATTGTAATTTGTATACCTTTATATTATTGGCTTCTGTAAAATTAGTATAAAGGTTACAATTCTGAAACAATTCTTGTAAATAAGTAATATTTACGCCTAAAGGAATTCTTATATATCTATGGGATTCAGCCTTCTTCCATTTACTACATCCAATAAAATATTTTGTTGTATTGCTTTCGTTAAATTATAGAAATATTGAATTATATAGATGAATATAAGAATTAGAATTGAAACAATTTATAATACATACTGCTTTATGTTGATAAAATTTTGCACTTCTATTACAAGTTATATTATTGAATTAGTCTGTATACTGATAAGAAATGTTAAAATATGATACAAAAAAACTAAATTATTTATTTGTAGTTTAGTTAATTCAAAATTTATACATATAAAATATACTAAAAAAGAACTTACTTAAGAGTATACTTTTCAACTGAATACTTATAAGTATTGTATATATTCTTATAGACATTAGTTTTAAAATCTACTGAAATATGTAAAGAATCCAACTCTTTAGCAGAATGAAAATACATCTTGATTCCATAATATTTTCTCATATTTTTCATGGCTATTATTCTGAGAAATTCACATTCAAATTCATACATTAATCCACTCTTACTATCTACTGCATACTGAATATTCTTAAGGCTAAAATAGTTTCTTGCTTTTTCATGACCAAGTACAGACACATTATAAATATAAGCTACACCTTTTTCTGAAGTCCTGGAATATTCTTGTAACTCTAGATGAAATTCAAAATCATTTATTACTATGTTTCTCCCAAAGTCTCCAATAGTTAGATTATTCTAGTAAAAAAAAAAAAAAAATCAAAATATAACTGACAAATATGTTATATAACCAAATCTAATTACCTCATAATTATCCACAAATATTTGTTCTTTTTCACTAACAACAGAACAAACTATGTCATCAACCATATTATCAGAATCATAAACACTAGTAGTATCTATTTACAATCTATAATAATGATAAAATAGCAAAAAATCAATATTGTTATCAAATAATAGTATAATATACGTGAAAAAAAAGATATTATATTACATAGTATTATTAAAAATCAACTTATATAGGAGATATAGGAAGAATATTTAACAAAATAAAATATATGAAAGGTTGAAAGGTTAGAATTTAATATGTTTATTATGATACAATCATAAATTTATTTGTATATAGTAACACAAATTACATGATATATAAGGAGTAATGTAAAGTATTTACCAAAAAAATTTACGTTCCGTACCAAATATAAGAGAAGTAACATAATGGATTATATGACTTTACATTACTTACTTAGCCAATTTCCGTTACTTACTTTCTATATATTCTATTGTACTGTACTAAAATTTTGCTTAGTATACTGTACTTTCCCAATTCTGACCATAGTATAGCAGATTCTTGAGAATCCTGGTATAAATTGTAGGGCCCTTTGGCTAAAAACTTTGTATTTCATATACAAATACCTGCATGAGCCAAATTATCTCACCAATAGTGTACAAATGGAGTTGGAGTTCTTTATGAATGACAGGTAGTTTATTGGATAATTATTTTTACTTTTTTGTATTAGACTTTTGTATGGAATTAATAATCTAATAAATGCACTGCAGAATAAAAAAAAAAAAAATTTTGTATAAATTTACTACATAATTTTCCAATAAGTCATATAGTTGAAATTGTATAGTTATACAAAAGTCAGATGTTTATTACTTCATTTGTACAAATATTATAAATAGGATTTTCATTTTGTATTAAAATTTTTTTATTTAAAAATTTTTGAAATTTTTTAAAGACTGTTTAAGATATTTTATTAAGTCTTTTTGTTTAAGAATTTTTTTAAGATATCTATACTATATAATAATTGTTTTTATGTGTAACTGTAATATTTAGACTGACTATAAACTGTAAATATTTTTGTATATTACCTGTTACATAATGTGTTAATAATGTAGTTTAGCTATGTCACGCTTTTTTTTATAGTCATGCTTTTTTTTTACATTTTAATAAAGAATTTTTTATTTGGTTTAATAAAAAATTTTTTTATTTAAGAAATTTAAGGGTTCGTTTAGGACATTTTTTGATAAAAGATTTGCTCAGTTGAGAAATTTTTTTAAGAATTTATTTACAATACATTTATTATTTATCTTATTATTCAGTAATTGTAGAGAAATACTTTTCTGATATAGTATAATATATAGTCTTTTACTTCATCTTGAACATTTATTTGGACTATATAGTAGAATGTAATTATAATGAAAGTGACTATAGAGGAAGTTGATTGTAAATTAATTTCAAATTTGAAAAATCCAATAAATCATGAAATCAGAGCGGATGATGATTTCCTGCAATGATTAGCATGAATTCTTGTGTAATAAAAGTTAATTTTGTAAAATTCTGCCGGTCAAATTTAATGATTGCAAATAACCCATCCTGTGAAAATTCTGATACAAAGACTGCACAGAATTTTTTTTTGATACAACTGACTTAGAATCCCAATTTATAAAATATTGTGATTATTTATACTAATAAAATCCAGTATATTAATATGAAAAATGTGATCTCAGACAATTATACTGTTAATATTTATGTATTTAATTCAATAAGAATATTTAACTTTATTTATAAATATGCAAAAAAAAAATAATTATTGTATCGCTGTATAAATAAGATAAATTTAATTTTAATGATGGTGGTGTTCATCATTATGGAAATGAGTGGAATCAAAAGCTTGATGAAACGTTCCTACAAAAATAATAAAAATTAGTAAACTATTTAACTTAATGATTTAATATGTATTTTAATATATACCATTATTACTGTTAAATAGGAAAAATGAAAGATTTGTTAATAAGTTGAGCTTTTAAATATACCAATAAAATAACATTATTAGATACTTAATACATGCCTATTTAATTTAAATGTGATAAAATCAAGATCCAAATTAAGATATTTGATAATAAAGTCTCCGATATCAGTATTTTCATGATTTCCGCGTAAAGCATCACTACCTTGTCCGTATGCATAAAGATTAACATCAACAGAAGAATGTCCATGTGTTGCCCACTAGTAGAGAGATTTTTTTAAGAAAATTTTAGTCATACTGTGTATTCCTGTCTTAAATAACGATAATAAAAAAAAATTGACTAAGGCACTTACCCCAAGTTGAGCCCTAAAGTTTGTAATATTAGCAAAAAAGTATTCATAATCTAATTGAGTACGATTTTGAATTAACCAATTGACATCATGATCATCAATATCTTCGATTCCTAATCCGTTACGAATTATATTTTTAACATAAGCTTCACGATCGTTTTCCCAATAACTCAATAGTTCTTGTGAAAGAATAAATGATGAATTCTTTACACGCGAGACAGGTTCAGGATACCTATCAAAATAATTTTAAATTTAAGCATGAATTTTAATTTAAATTTAGCATTAAAATTTCTTGAACGAAATAATGTATATACCATAGATATTGTGGTAGATCGGAAACTTGACGAGCGAGAGACAATCCACCAGTTTCGTGATCACTGACTGAAATCATAACTGTACCAGGGTGTTTATCGACATATTTCTTGACTAGATCAATCGTTTCATGATAAGCTAAAATATCATGAGCATGTGAAGCAGCATCATTTCTACAAGTAATTTAAACAAAAATTTTAATATTTTCATGATTTTTGTAATATGATGCTAAAAAAAAAAAATTGTTGAGTCAGCAAATAGTGAAAAAAAAAATCCATACGAATGAGCAGCCATATCTTTGAAGTGAATTCATAAAAAAAATTAGACCAAATGTTTGATGTAAATTTCATTAGAATCAAAATTTTTATTTTTCATTTTAATAATTACCAATCCTACTGCCTTCAATCATAAGGAAAAAGCCTTTATCACTATCAGCAGTTGCGGATTCGAGGAATTTAAGAGCTTTTTCTGACATTTCTTTCAAAGATGGTTCTTTAGTAGGATCACGATCAATTTCATATGACATATGCTATTAAATCATGTACGTTAATTTTTAACATCATCATTATCGATAACATATGAAGAGAGAACTTACGTCGAGTGTAAATAGTCCTAAAAGGGGAAACCTTCAATATATATATATAAATTAAATGAGTTACATAATAAATCTTAGTAAAAACAAATAAAAACAAATAAGGCAAGAAAAAGATCATACTTGTCTTTGCTTGGTTCAAGATCATCAAACTCTTTCCTTGTAGAAAAATATTTAAACCCTCTTTCTTTTGACTCTTTAACCAAGTCACGTTCATCAATTCTACAACTTCCTTTTGTGCTATTTGGCAAGAAAAAGCAACGACCTCCACCAAACATTAAATCAACTTGTCTTCCAAGAGGATAATCGCCAATTTGTTGTACAGCAATATCAGCTTCCATATCTCTATCAACTACATGAGCCGAGAACGTGGCTGGTGTAGCATGAGTGATACGGCTCGTGACAACTAAGCCAGTCGCAAAACCTAAGTGTTTTGCAGATTCCAGCACGGTACCACAAGGAACTTTCTCCGGAGTAACTATTCGTTACATACACAAATTTAGTTAAGTATAAATGTTTAAAACAAAAAAAAAATAATCATAAATGATAAAAATTAACCTCCTATAGCGCCATTATAAGTTTTAACAGAACATGCAAAAGCTGTAGCTCCAGCGGCGGAATCAGTGACAAGGCTATTCGATGATCTAGTTCGAGAAGATCCAACAAGAATTTCATCTAATGGAGTGAGATAATTATAGTTCAATTTTTTTACATATTGTATATAATCGCGAGCGAATGTTTCCGACGCAGGACCAAATCCATCAGAGATCATAAGGATGACATTTCTTTTCTCATAAGAATCATCTAATAATAAATGTTGATTAAAGAAATATTTTTTGATATGATACACAAGTTACAACTTTTTGATCTCTCGCTTCTTACCATAAGATAATGATGTCCATAATGAAACTATTCCTATTACTGCGGCTACGATTATCACCGCAATGAAAATTATAGTACACACTTCTTTACGCGTCTTTAGAAGGTTGAATTAGAAATTAATCGATAGAAAAAAAATGATTTGACATTTTTTATTTAATCGATTAATTTACAGTTAATTTTTAATAAGCTTAGATAAATTTTTCTTGTTATTACTATGAATAAGTTATTCCGACCTTTTTTCGTTCTTGCCCAAGACCAAGTAAACGTTCCGTTTCTGCTGGATCTCCGTGAGTGTTCATGATTTCTGTAATAAAAGTTGAAACTAATTCAACTAATAAATCAATAAAAGAAGCAAAACTACCTAAAAATTTTTAAAAAAAGAATGAAAATGTTTACGAGTGGTTTAAATATAAAATTTTATTTGGTATCATATTAACCAGCATCCTTTTAAAAGGCTGAAAATCAAAATAGATGAATGAAATTTCTTGTTTTTTCATGTTAATCGAATTGAAGCAAACATTTTACACACGTGGAAATCATGTTCATAAGCAATTATAATAATAATTATAATGACTCCAAAAAAAAAAAAAAAAAAAAAAAAAAAAAAGACAACAAAAAAAAAAAAAAAAAAAAAAAAAAGAAAAATCTGTAATTTTGTAATTCTGTAGTGTCACAGATTTCAAAGATTTATATGTAGACAGGTTAAGGTTTCAGCCAATTTCTAAAATAAACATCTTTTTTAAATTCCCTCCTATTTGATTACTTTAAAGGAAATAATTAATTGTCCAATAAATTAAGACACGTGTGACTAACGTTGTAATGATTTGTTTATTTGTTTTTTTAGGATCTTTCGTGTTACTTTAACAAATTAACCCCATGCCGATAATTGAGCACTATACTAAAAAAAATAGTTAAAAGAAGTCTTTCTGTAGA
Source organism: Rhizophagus sp. LPA8_4_AMF (assembly GCA_021464525.1). NCBI lineage: Eukaryota > Fungi > Glomeromycota > Glomeromycetes > Glomerales > Glomeraceae > Rhizophagus > Rhizophagus sp. LPA8_4_AMF. The sequence goes on from JADRCO010001029.1 coordinate 11,102, forward strand.
ATATTAGATCTAAGTAATTAATTACTATAAGATTGAGCACAATTTATCGAAGAATTTACTTTTAAGCTGTCTAAATAAAGAGAATTACTCTTATGATTGATCACAATTAGCATTCTACTCGAGAAAAATGTTGCAATACTATATAATACTTGATTGTGCACCGGAAGTTGGAAGCTTCCAATTCTTTCGATCCAATGAAAGCTTCCAATGCACATCATTGGTACTGTACAGTATAGAGGTACCCTATTTCCGTGTTTATAGGTCTCAGATTCGACAGTATATATCATATGATCCTTTGTTCATTGACTTGGTGCTAGATTCTCTTATATCGGTCATGGACTTATTCTAAGAATCTGTGGCAAGTTATTTAAAGAAAATCGATCCCGATTTGACAGTAGCATAAGTGAAGAAATTAATGAATGATTTTTTACTTCTAGTATAGAATATTTTCTTTTTAAGATATGGTCCGGTGCAAAAAAGTTGATACACCAATACATTTATAGTAAAAAATTTTTTTTTCAAATTAATATATACCACTAAATGATTTTATTTATAATTTAGATTTTAAAATATATTCTAGTATAAATTTTTTTAAATTTCTAAATTGATATAAAAAATTTTATTAATTATTGATTTTTTAATTCAAAATCTTCATAATTTTTATATAAAAATAACTGCTATTTTTAAGGCATATGAGCCATTTTATTTTATTATAATATATGTGTTAAAAATAAAAGCTAAAGATACATGAGTTTTTTTTTTGGCCGGCCATAGAATTTTGCCACAACTAAACATCTTTATTATATTTAGTAACCATGTGGTATAACTGTTATCTCCCTGTCGTAAAACTGTAAAAGCCTCCTTGCTATTGGATGCCAAAAAAGTATTAATGGATATGAGAAGTTTTGATTTCACTTTAAATCATTTATAGAAAAAAAAAGTGGTTATATAATCATATGACCTTGTGGTAAAGATTTGTGTAACAGAAGAAATTTAAGTGACGATCTTCGTGTATCTTGTAATTCTTTTCGGTTTAATATTTTTTTTTTTTTTTGGAGTCAATGCGACGTGACAGCTTATCATTTTTGCATTTGCAAATATAAGTGGCTATAAGAGTAAAAACTTCCTTGTTTAAACAAGTTAAAGAAATTATTCCACAGCCTCTTTTTCTCTATAAATGTAACTTTTAAATGCGACAGTGAGTGATCTGCAAAGTGATTCCGCCCACCACCTTAATTTCGTGTCACGTCACAATGATGAATATTGAACAATTGTACCCCACATTTTTTAAAGTAGAAAAAAGCATAAGATATTGTCTAACACTCATTACCTTTTTTTGAAAAACAAAGTTATTTAATTAAAAATAATAAAAAATTTGAAATACATTTTAGTGCCTATAGTTTTCCTCATTATTCTTACGCTGGCATCTTTGAAACAGAACAAGGATTTTTCATCAAGATACAATTCGCTTTAGCTTTATAATTAGAGTGCATACATTAACGCGCATACATACTAAATATTATCTATATTTACTTCCTGTTCATTACCTGCAGTTGCAGGTTCCTACTATGTTTATTTCCTTTTATAACAAACAAAATTAATATTAAAAAATTACTATAACAACAAATTTGTTAAAAAAATCAAGAAAAAATTTATATAAATAATTGAATTTTTTTTAAAAAATATTTTCTCTCGTGAATATTTTCTTCTTTGACGGTTTGATATCGTCTATATTAAAAAAGGTGAATTTTCTTGAGAATCTAAACTAAAATTAGTTAAATACTCCAATGATTTTCCCGCCTTTAAATTACGAATTATGATCTCACACTAGTTTTTTTTTCTTTTTTAGGAATCTTTTTATAAAAAAAAAAATTTTGAAATAAAAAAGTTGAATTGATTTCAATTTTTTCTTTCAGAATTTTTTTTTTTCCAGACTTAACTTTTTTTAATATCAAAAAAGATATTCACTCAAAACTAAAAATTTTTTACAAAAAAAAGTTATTTTGCAGGTTCAAAAAGTTAATGAAAATAAATCCCTAAAAATCTAATAATAAAATGGTATCCAATAAAGAAAAAACGCTTCCATCACTTCCATTTTTCAATAAACCCTCAAATGAATCCAATTCTGATTCAAAATTTATGACACGGTTTTCGGAAAAATTTCCAAAATCAGCTGAATTTTTTAAGAAAAATAAAAAACCAATTATAATATCATTAATAATATTTTTTATTATAATATTAGTTATAATCATTGTTGCTGCCGTTGGTGGATTTTCACAAGATACTGGAAAACCCGGTATTAATATGAGTGGTAAAGGGGATGGAACTTTTTATAGTAAGTCAATAATATTAGATATAATTTTAATTATATTAGTTATATACTAATTTCTTCCATATTAGATCCTAGTGTAGGTACTGGATCATGTGGCTGGGAAAATGATGATAGCGAATTTGTTGCAGCCTTAGTGAGTTATAATATATGGATTTAAAATTTTTAATTTGATGGAGATTAGTAAATAATAAATCTTTTCTTAAATTTCTTTGTTATAGAATGCTCCACAATATGGAAAATTTGGTGATCCGGCAGATTCACCAATATGTGGCAAATGTATAAAAATTACCGGACCAAAGGGTTCCGTTAAAGTAAAGTTGGTCGATAAGGTAATTAATTATTCTTCAAAATTATTATTATTTAAAAGTTTTTATAATTTAAAATATTTTTTTTCCGTTAGTGCCCGTCATGTAAACGTGGAGACATTGATATGTCACCAGCGGCATTTAAGGTAATTTGTACATATATGCTTAATCGTTATGTACAATACATAATAAACAGTAAACTAATTAAAAATTTAAAATTTTTTACAGAAAATTGCTAAATTAGATGATGGTAGAGTTCCAATTACCTGGGAAGGCTGCTAATAATATTACATAATAGACCATTAATTATTCATGTAATATATCAATTGTATTTTTTAGTTATTAAAAATTCACTTTGGCATAACAAGATTAAAAATTTCCAAACTTTTAACCGACATGTGAAAACCATAAATCTTGGATTTTTTTTTTATTTGCAAGATACCTCTAAATCGTTAATTAATTTATCCAATTTACTTTTATGTAATAAAAATATTTTCATTGCGGGTGCAATGCCAAAATCCATAAAGGCTCTTTTTGAATCGGACGATAAAGGTTGTTTTGTTAATTTAAAATTATATTGATAATCCGCGATCTACCAAGCATTCCAAAAAAAGAATACATTTAAATTAAGAGCGTGAATTATGAAATGACATGCAATTAATTACCTGTTCAATGATTTCGTCTTCGGGATGAAAATAAAAGATAGTCGGTTCAGACTAATAAGAAGAAAATTTTTTAATAATACGCATGCGTAATAAAATTTAAATTGTAAAATTTAATACGTACAACTTTGGCCTTTTTCTTTTTTTGTTTTGAGATCTCACTTTCTTCGTCCAAAGTAGAGGTAACTTCTCTGTATGTTTTGGTTATAATAAGATACCATTCAAATTCATATGGCTCATTCTGATACAAAGAAAAAAAAAGAATACACTTTTAGCCTTTTAAATTTTTCATAAGTTAAAAAATAATAAATACATATTTACATCCTCGATAGCCCATTGAATTTCTTCTTGTAACATTTTATACATTGGAGGAACAATCTGTACCGGCATATTTATTAATCTTTCGCTTAATATTAGTCCAATATGATTTTTTGAAGTATCTTTTAATAATTCAACTAACTTTTCATTCAAATTTATAATTTTTTTTGTCTTTTCTATTAAATAATTCTTTACTTGTTTTATACACTCTTTATTCTAAAATTTTTAAAAAAATTATTATGTATTAATTAATAATAAACAACCTTTAAAAAACTCAAACAAATATTACCTTATGTTCATTCATATTTAATACTGTGAGTAAAGCATAAGGATCTGAATCTGCACCATCAACTTTAACAGTTGTACCTAATAATGGTTGGCTTATAATTAATTCTGATAGTTCACTTAAATTAAATAATTCTGCATCTGACGAAAATAATTGTATCATTAATTGTTTTATCGTATGAAAATCTATCTCTTTTGGATCAAAAAAGTCAAAATCTACATCAACTAATTCTTCCTACAGTATATTATGTTTGAGAGAAAAGGAGTCATAAACAACTGATTGGCGATTATACGAGGCAATTAATTAAAATTAAAGTTACCTCCGAATGCTCATTTTCTTCTTCGTCAGATACTCTTTCCTCATTCACTTCCCTCTCTGAAACATCCATAGGATCATCTTTATCAACATTTTTACTATTCGCTTTTCTTTTTCCCATTTTAACTTGAGTAAATCAATAAATCAAATGAAAAAAAAATTTTTTTTTTATCGGGATCAGGTGTAACAATATATGATCTTTAAATCAAAATTACGTAATATTCTGCCCCTAAGTCTCTAAATACTCCTACAAAATTATGTAATTTTTGGCTCCCTATTCCTATGGCTTCGATATCATGATATCATGTGATTATGATATTACGAATCAGTTAAACTAACCCCCGAAACACAAAAAAATTTCAAAAAACCATGGAAAACACATTGTGAAAAGCACAAATAATATGATGGTATAAGTAGTAGTATTAAAAAACAAACACAAAAGAATTTCTGGTGCTAGCAACCTCTAGGTTTAGCAAACTGTTGAAATGTCAAAAGGTAAAACCTAATAAGATTTTATTTAAATCTTAATAAATTTGTTGAAACTTATTAAAGCCAAAATATATTAAATTTATTAATAAATCTCTGAAAAAGGTAAAACTATATTAAGGTCTTAATATTATATTTATTGAAACTAAAAGTTTAGACTTTTGTCAAATTTCAAATGAATTTAACCTGCAACTTTAATATAGTTGAAAGTGCAATGATCGGTATGAAATATAGATGCCTCTGAAATTATTTCTATTCTGAAATAGTTTTGGCCTGAATTAAGTTATTCTAAAATCCCAAAATTTTTTGAAATTCCAAAATTCTTCTGAAATTTCCAAAATTATCTGAAACTTCTGATTGGCCTATTATAATATCATATAACATAATTTTACAAAAATTTTATCTGTATTCTAATTCCATAATTTTGGCTCTATAAAAATAGGTGACTTAATTATAAAAATTTCTTAATATAAGTATATTAACAATAAAAATTTTCATTCAATATAAAGTTTAAAAAAGTTTAAAAATAAATATTTAAATATATTTAAAAAATTGCAAAAATGAATTTACTTGAAAAAATCAATTTAATCAATATATTTCCAATAACCAATCAAATAACCAATATTATTATAATAATTATAATAATAGTTCTTTCTTTTTATTCGATTAAAAATCCAGTTCTAGTTAAAATAATTAATATATATATTATATAACTTATTACTAGTGTAATATTTTACATTAAAATTACAAATTTTTATAATTTTATTAGTTTTATTAATTTTTTATCTGAACATCGCATATATTGTATAAATTATAATGAACTTTTAACCAAAATTACCAAATATTTCAACATCTTATAATCCAATTTTGATGAATTTTTTTAAAAAATTATTTTTTTTTTTTTCTTTTCTTTGTAAAGGTACAATCATGTTTATTGATAAAAATGTAAAAGTAATACAATATATTTACCACTGTAAAATAAAATAAAGTATTCTTAAATAAAATTAAACATTATCAAATATACTGCCCCTCCTGTAGGAAAAGACCGACCAGTCACCTTGAGATCAAAGGTGACTTTTGTCATGAAAAATTTAAAAATTTGACCAATAACCTCCCCATTCAAAAACTAAACCATTTTATAGTTCCCATCTCATGCATAATAATGCACTAAATTGTTCTTTCATGTGTTTTTTAAGCACATATCTTACGTAAATTTTATCTGGTAAGAAATGTTAACTAGTTAGACCAAATGGTCAATTTGACAAAATTGTCTAATGTTTCTATATTGTGACCAAAATTGCTGATCTATATCCTATTTTTCCCTTTGCTACTACCTGCCTTACCCAACTCAAAATCAAGTTGTTTTTTCTGTCTATTATAATACATCTTTAATTTATCTTCCCTAAATTTATGGTCTTTAACAATCACTTCTCTGATCATATCCAAATCCTCTAAACTCTTTACTTCTTCAAAAATACACCTAATAGTATCTGTATTCAAAAAGGTTAGCTTAAGCCAAGTTGATGCATGTTTAAGAATATCTGAAGAATGATATTTTATGTTGACTTATAATACCCAATTCACTACTGGAGTGACTTTATGCTCCTTTCAGTTAGTTGTTCCTAGGATAATTTTTTCTCGCTGTGAAATGAGTTCATTTTTAAGATTTTTATCATACTGTAATCCTATATCTGGGTCATCAAAAATATGTGGTAATAATAATGTTAATTGATTATTTTTCTCTATACTTTTCACAGTACTATATAAGAAAATTAATTCACATTTGCAAATTAATTTTAATTTCAAACCATTTTTTAACACTTTATTACGATTAAAGTGAGCAATAGAATTATGCATTGACTATTTATTCAATTGCATTTTATCATCCACAAAAGGGTTGCCTATCTATTGAGCACGACCTTTACCAATTTTCCAATCAATCCAATAACGTTTATTTCGCTTTTTATATTTTTTCTTTTGCTGTTCACTAAGTTTCAAATTAAAAACTTCAGGTTTAGTTTTAGTAATATAATAATCTACTGCTGGATCACCTACCTTCTGTTTTTTCCTTGATATATCTGGTGGACATATATCTGATGTTAAATCTATCTTTTTTCTATATTTAACTTCGACCTGACTAATCCATTTAAGATTCTATCGCTGATTTGTCATTAACTTCCTCTTTTTTTGATAAAAAAAAGAGGATGTAAACAATTTAATCGGTGGTTTTAGTGTTTCAATTGTAAGCGGTTTACATTTCATATATATTACATGATTATTTGACATTACAACTGCACATACTGTTTTATAATATTTACAAGGAATATGGAAACTAAAATACCATATAAAATGTTTATAACTAAAACAAATATAGGTTTTGGTTTCTTGATTATTATTACTCATCTTTATTAATCGATCTTTGATTAAAATAAATTTATCTACTAATAAAGTTCAAATCTGACCAAAATAATGGTCTCTAACATATTTCTTTAAAAGTAACGTACAAAAAATACTAGTCAACTATTTTGAAATTTTATATTTGACATTAGTTATATGTCTATCAGAAGAAACTGTATATACAGAGTTATATTTCTCTTGAAAACTCTTGTTATTTGTAATAATAAGTAATTTATTGCTATTCTTCTCTAACGAACTCATATCCAAAAGAATATGACTGTTTCTGTGATATTGTGAGTACAAAACATTAGTACTAGTATATGATAACTTTCCTTGTTATTGAAAGTAAGTGTACTGTATTTCTATTTGATTTTTTCCCATTGTGACAAGTTCTAACAAAGCTAAAATAAAAAGTATATATCTAACTCGTTAAATACTGAGTTATTTTTCATCATTCTTTTTTGTAAAAGTATGTTTTCAATGAAAATGATAATTTTTTACTATTTAAAATATTGTTCAAACTATCATATAGTTATTAAACTGTCGTAGTTTTCTTTATTTCTTTCCTATGGGAAAATTATATAGAGATCTATAAGGAAGAGTTTTAATAAAATAATTTTTTTATAAAGTTTAATAAAAGCTATAAAATAAAAAAAAAGTTTATCAAAAATTACCTTACAAATAGAAGATGGCATATATGATTGGAAAAAAAGAAAAATCTTAAAACAAAATGAACAATGGTCAATTACTCTAAAAAAGTTAAGGTAATATATATATCATAAATCAACTTATTAGAGAAGGAAAAAAGGCAACTTGGAAAACATTAAAATATATAAATATAAGAATTTTTCTAATCATAACGAGTAGTGACCATCACCACCTCACGTGATAATCTCAGAATTTGAATAATTAACATTATTAAAAAAATATTATTATTAATAATTATAAAGAATAGGCAAATAAAGTTATTATTTAGACAAGATTTTTAAAATATATCACAGTTTACTGAATATGAATCTTTAAAGAAATTATTTTAGATCTTATTAATTTTTGCAATATAACATTCCAGCGACTGAAGAGAACCAGGCTCAAATTACTACTATAATTCAAGCTGGCTTGCCAGCTTGAATTAAAGTAGTAATTTGAGTCATATAAAAAAGAAATGCAATAATATTACATAGTACATTATAAATTCTACTCAACATGAAAGACATTCATTCTAGTTCTTGTTCTTGTTATTTACATTTAGCTTTATTTCGAGAATTATGCACTGTTTCACCACATATTTTACATACATATTTCTTTCTCTTATTATCATTTGATTCTTCTGAATTCCTATCATTATTTGAGATACTATTAATATTTACATTAGACAAAGGTATCCTCCTATCAATTTCTGAATGTATAGCCAAATTGGAATCTTGTAGATTAATTGCATAATTAATGTAAATTTTATGAACAGTGAACTTGATTTTCAGAAAAAGCTTTTAATCTCTTTGTTAGCAGTTATTCATAATGTTTAGAGACTAAAGGATCTGCTACAGTTATTTGCTCAGATTGAATACTTCTATGATTTACAATTTCAAGCACAGATTTTTTCTGCTTAATAAAACTTGCAATGATATTAATTAATTCTTCTTCACATCCAAGATCCAGAGCAAGATTAAGTGCTTTCTTTAACTTTCCAAACTCATTAGCATATTTAGCTTTTTTATTAACAATCTGTTGAGTTTCTGAAGTATACAACCTGAAATTTCGAATTTCATTAATAATATGAAGATCTGGAATGGTAATATTGTATGCCATGGACATAAAATCTTTCTTGAAGGACGATCACGTTGCTGAGAAAGATCAATAACCTGATTATTTACAGGTTTACCAGAATGTTGTACACTCAAAAGTGTGACGTCTAACTTCTCCATTATGATCAGTTTTCAGCGTAATGAAAAACTAACAGCTTTAGCATATTTATTAAGATAAGCTTCAGCTTCATCCCATAATAAATAATAATTTCCTACAGAAAGTGATAGAATCAGTTCATTATATGACTCTATTTCATCAAATGTTTCTTGTAATTTGCCCATATTAAAAATTTTATAAATTTTAAATAATATGAAGAACATAATAAAAAAAATTAATCAAGTTATATCTTCCATAACTATTCTTCTTGTAAGAGAATTTAAAAGATGATAAAAGAACGAAGTATGGGAAAAAAGAATTAATGTAAAAATAGTCTATTTTTATGTAATAATTACATCATAATCAAAATAGTTTACTTTTACGTAATCATTATAATCACCTGGTAATCATCACTAGTAGTTATTTTAAGTATATTTCTAAATATAATACAATTTTTTCTTTTTTTTGTTTAGAGGGTAGTGAAAACATATACTGAATCTATATCAATTAGGTATTTGATAAATTTGTTATTTGTTTGTGTTGTTGTGTAATTAAAATCTGTGTTATTCTTAAATAGTGCCTAAGTAACTACTTCTTCTATTGTAGAAATTGTGTTTAAAAAAAATTGATCTATATGTGCAGTTGATAGATTATGCTATATCTATTGTTGATTCACATAAATTATCTATGAATTTTCTAATATGTTTGTCTACTTTTATACTATTCCAGTAGAGATTATAAGTTAAATCTTTTTGTTGTGAATCATTGATTGTAATACAAGTCAATTTTTCTGTTTCATTTTTTACCACTCTGTCTTTTTTTATTACCTTTGATTTCTAAATGGCCTTTAACTTTTATAAATCTGATTTATAGTTATTTGCTATTAATAAGGTTTATTATGCTGCCAACTATACTGTAATTATTGCTTTTATACCATATTCTTATTCTACTTTTTCCTTTTATTAAATTAAATCTTATATAGTTAATGCTATCTATTGCAGTTTAAAAATCTGTAAAAATATTTGCTTTTTGTCCTGTTTGTAATACAAGTATAGCTGTCAATATAGCTTCTAATAAATTAACTTAAATTATAATTAGTATATATTTAAATTATACTTAATTTTACCTATTTTAGTATATTTAAGTTTAAGAGTATTTTTAATATAAAATAAAAAATTAAGTAGATTTTAAAAGGATTTTAAATATATTATAAGTATAATTACTTTTTATTGGAATGATAGAGCAACCATTTTACAGAAACTTAAAATTTACAAGCAATGGCATTTTGATATCATTTTGATATTGTTTTGATATCATTTCAATATTATTTTAATATCATTTCGATATCATTTCAATATTAAATCAAACAACATCAAAATGATATTGAATTGATATTAAAATTATATTAAATAATATCAAAACAATATTGAATGATATCAAAATAATATTAAATCAACATAGTTAAGTTTAACTTAAATATGTTATTTCAATATCATTTCAATATCATTTTGATATATCATTTCAATATCATTTTGATATATCATTTCAATATCATTTTGATATATTATTTCAATATCATTTTGATATATTATTTCAATATCATTTCAATATATCATTTCAATATCATTTTAATGTAATTTTGATATTATTTTAATATCATTTCGATGTCATTTCAATATTAAAATTAAAACAACATCAAAATGATAATGAAATAATATCAAAATAATATCAAAATAGTATCAAAACAGCATATTTAAGTTAAACTTAACTATGTTAATTCTATGTTGATTGAAAACTATAAGTTTCTGTAAAGGCGGCTTTATCACTATTAAGAATATAAGGCAAAATAAGATTGTAAGCGTATTTGATTATTCTGGACTGTGTAAATATCTAGAAATCTGATTCAATGGACTGATAATAATAAGTTATTTTTTTCTTACCAATAATTAGACTAACTTCTGCAGTACTGAAGGTAAGAATGGAAAGCGAGTGCCAAGCCAAAAGGATTTTAAAAGAATCAAGTAAAAAAGATTCATCTAATAATTTACCTAGTGAGCCAAAGGAAGCAATCAAAGCATTTGAGAAAATTTAGAAAGACTAGAAAACCTTGTAAAATTATTTAAAAGTAATGTGAATAAAATATTTGATATTTCGGATTCCAATTTCCTAAGCAGTTCAATTAATGCTAGTCCAGAAAAGTGATCACTAGCTCAGAAGAATTACTGAGTCATGTGCTATTAGCCAAATTGTATGATAAATAAATTGATAACAATGCAGGTCTATGCGACAGGAGAATTTCTTAAATATTAAGCAAAAAGAAAATATAATAACATCCTATTCTTATTTTTTTTCCAAACAAACATGAAAAAATATGAAAGGAGGTCTAATTGCAACACAGAACTTACTCTAAAAGTAAATATTAACATCAAAAGCATATGTTATGAAAGGCTGAGAAACTTACAATTTCAAGATTACCAGATGTAAAACTAACTATATGTCTTTCTGGTAAATCTACATGTAAAAAGGTATGAGGATTTTATTTACATGTACTTTCATAGAACTCTTGACACCATACAATAATGCTAATCACTATTCTTGTTTCCTAATCTTTTTTTTTAGCAAGATATAAAGTATGTAGAGGTATGTGGAAGTTCAGCTAACTTTCTGCAAAAATATTTTCCATAAAATAACATAAAAATAAGGTATATACAGTATATGTCAGTAGTTATGTATATATGTATGGGGCAAAAGTTTCTCACTATGGACTTGTATTTAGGAAAAAATATCTTTCAGACAGATAATAATATTGTAAATCTTAACTTCTGCTATTGTAATGCAGAAAATAAGAACGTAATTTTTGTAATTGAGATTTCTAAGAATAAACATGTCTTTAATCTTGAAAAAGAAGTAAAAAAGAAGTTGGGGTTAATCAATTGTAATGATTTCTTCTGTCAAATTTATCCTGAGAAGAAGTCTATACAAATAAAAGACAGAATTTTTTCCTATTTTAGATATCTGATGATGAAGACTGTATCTATATCCAAATTCTTCTCTGCCTAACGACTAGTTAGAATTTTTTATCTATATTTCATTATCATATAGTGCTATAGTCACAATTTTTATGTATTGTCAGGCAGCTTAGTTCCTTTAGGACTCTTCTGGCAATGATTTATTTCATAAATAAAGTATTATTTTACCAGGATCTCAGACATCTCATATATAGATCATAACTGATCTGCATAAATTTAAGCACTTTTTGCTCCTTCCAAATTTCAATATAATCTGCTAAAAACTCAATATGACATC
>JADRCO010001030.1:0-23407 GCA_021464525.1 Rhizophagus sp. LPA8_4_AMF
TTAGATAATTCATCTAATATAAGTAATGATTTTTTGAATGAGGTAATTAAAATAATATTGCTTTAATTTACATTTCTGTATTAATACATATTTGTTAACAAAATTTCTCTCTTAATTAATCTATATTAGATTAAATATTATATTTCAGGTCATTTTTCTTGTGTTAATACCGTCATATGTTATGGAATGACTCAAGATCCAGATACTCAAAATTATATGATGGTTTTACAGTATTATGAGAGTGGAAATTTAAGAAATGTAATGAATGATTTAATAGAATATAAGATTAAAATTCCATATTTATTTTGGATCATAGATGGACTTTCAGCTATTCATGATGCTGGAAAAGTTCATAAAGATTTGCATTCAGGCAATATATTAGTTCATCGAAGACTTGTATTAATTAGTGATTTAGGAATGTGTCAATCAGTAAATGATAATGAGCGAAAAGGAATTTATGGGGTAATGCCTTATATGGCACCAGAAGTTTTACGTGGATATCAATATACAAAAGCAGCAGATATTTATTCTTTTGGAATAATAATGAATGAACTTATGTCAGAAGAAATTGCTTTTAATGATATTCCTCATGATCGTACTTTGGCAGTTAAAATATGTAAAGGACTTAGACCAAAAATTTCTGAAGATACACCAAAATTAATTGCAAATTTGATTATTAAATGTTGGGATGCTAAAGCAGAAAATAGACCAACTGCCAAAGAATTACTTCAAATATTAAGAAAATATTCCGATGAACTTAGCGAAGATGATAGTGAAATTTATTCTCAAATAAGAGAGAGTGAAAAAATTAAAGAGAATAAATTAAAAATCAGAACAAATGAAAATAAATCTAAAAATCTTCAAACGCACCCACAAGCAATTTATACCAGCAGACTTTTAAATTTTAAAAATCTTCCAGAACCAGTAAATTCAATTGATTATTTATCTTCATTTCAAGGTAAAATTTACGTTTAAAAATTAATATGAAAATATATTTTATAAATTTATTTATTTATTTATTTTTTATTAGAGCCTGTTTCATCAATATCAGCAAATCCAAGTGAGTATATATACTTTGCGTTATTAAAGATTATTATGATTATTATAATAACATTTAATTTTCAATTTATTAATAGTTTCTGAACGCTTGGATTGTGAATTAAGTGAATTAGGTAAGATAATATCAATTGTTTTTAAATATCTGAATCATGTTAATTTAATTTAATAATTATTTTTTAAATAGATCTCAATCAAGATAATATTTTTTAAAATTTTTTAAAATTTTTGATAGTTTTTTTAATCATACGAATATTACATCATTTTTTATAAAATTCTTTTTGATTCTCAATACTTTATTATTATTTTCCTTACAAAATATTTTTAGAAAAAAAAACACAAAAAAAAATATAAATATAAAAATTAAAATAGTATATTGTAATCACATGACTTTATCGGATCAAAGAAAAATGAAATTTTTAATATAGAATAAATATACAATCATATTGTTTTTATTGAGACGAAATTACTTGTTATGTCGTATTTTTTGTCCAAATTTTTTTTTTTTTAAATTTCACAACGTAAATTTTAACGGATCGGCATCCTGAAATTATAGTTTAATTCTTGGCAGAATTAATAAATAATTCACGTGATTCTAGAACTTTAGAACATTTGATAATTCGTTTAAAAAAACTTTATATTTGCAAAAGATCATTATTTTTCCTGTTATATAATTTATTTCTATTTTCACATGGAATAAAAAGAAAAGCCATCAAAATCCATTGAGATATCATTATTATCATTATATCAATCGAAAAAGTGATGTTTTAATCAATTACATCATTTGTTTATATGTAACACATTTTTGTTTTTTTCCTATATTCAGTTAAAAAATAAAATTTGATTTTATAATGGATGAGTTGATAAGCACCTATTTCCGAACACAAGAAATAAAACTTAGATATGATCGAGGTAGTTAGTATACAGTATAAATTTACTATTACTTTACGCATCAAAAAAAAAAGACGCGATTATATCATACTGTATTACATGAAAATTAATTATAATAAACGTTTATATCTTGTATTGCAATAAAAATAAGCATCATATCGTGCATTTTATAAAAGTTGCGTATTTTATTACGTATTTTCGAAATTTAGAAAGTTAATCTTTATGATTATATAAGTGGCCTAATCCATCGGTATTTATTGCTTTTTTATATGAAATATGTTTTTAAATTTTTTTATCTATCGCAAAAATTTTTTTTTTTTAAATAATGAAGTAAAAATTATTCATATACCGTTTTTCAAAAAAGAAAGTTCGAAAATTATAAATGCAATGTATTATTATCATTATTTAAAAGGAAATTGTTTTTTTTTCTGAAACTTGTAAGTCAGATTCTTATCTACTGAGGAAATCATGAGATAATTTTTACGTTCGACACAAAATTCTAAATTAAGGAAAGGTCATTGTGCGATTAAACGTTTTCGGGTTTACTAATTTACCCCCATCGTTCTGATTGGTTACTGTCGTTTTTTGTTTCTGATTGGCTGAGTTTCTTGCACGTGTCACATGTACCATTATTGTCAAATCGCGTCCCATAGAAGCGTCTTGTCGTTTGACTGATTGACACTTTTTAGACGCGATTTTTTTCTCGCTTTTCTATCAAATTTTTTAAATGAATTTTTTTACCTTTTTTTAGAATAAATTTGTAATTTTAATAAATAAATTTGTATTTTTAAATAAAAATCTATCTTTTGAATTATTGTACATATTGATATTTCGATAAATTAGCTCGCTTTTTCTCATTATTGTCACGTGATAAATAAAGAAATAACCTTTTTTTAATTGCTTTCTGTACATTACTGTTATAATGTCAATAACGCCAGATATTGATTCTATTTTCGATATAAATGAAGAAGATGAACTTGGTAAGGAAATTGATATGGATATAAGTGATGATAATGATATTGATTTTATTCTTGACGCGACGGACGGTATTGGGCACGTATGGGAAGGTGTTGAGGATGATAATACAATACCAGAAGGATCTAAAGAAGTAAAAAGAATGAAAACTTACCAAATTCAGGTTGAAGATTACGAAAAATGGATAAAAGATCTTGAAAGAGCAGGTCTCAGCTACGTTCGTCATGATCGTCAAAGCAAATTGGGAGGTAGTAATAAAAGACAGTACCGGTGGATTGAACGATGGTATTGTCATCGACATGGGACGTATAAGAGTGTTGCTGGTGAAAATCCAAATAAGAAGTCTCGATTAGCACAAAGGGAAACGAAGAAATGTGGTTGCAAGAGCTATATACACGTCAAACTTCCTTTCGATTCACCCACAGTAATCCTGCATCATTATTACAAACATAATAATCATTATCCTGGTCATTTATCGGATTTGTGCACATTACCACTTTCTGAAAATATTTGACATTTCATTCAGCAACGTGTACTTGAAGGCCTTGACTGCCTTAGTATACAGAGGCTGTTGCGTTTTAGAGCAGTTGAGCTCCAGGATCGAGTACTAAAGGAATGTAATGATTCCAATTCTAATATACAAACAGATAATATTCAAATGTTAAGAGATGCTTTAATCACACGAGATGATATTTATACAATCGTACATAAAATGATGAAAACTCTCGCTTACATTGACGAAAATGTGTTAATATCTTTAGCAAAATGGAGAGAAAAGCTAATTATTGCAGGTGGAAATTGTTTATTCAAACAGAATGATAGGTCGGATGAAATAGGATTCACGTTTGCTTTTCAAACGAAAGAACAGAAAGAATTAACGAATTCTTCAAGAGTATTGTGTTTGGACGGTACACATGGTTTGAATCAACATGGTTATCATCTTTTCACGCTTTTAATACGACATAATGCAACGGGTTGTGGATATCCGATTGCTTTTTTGATAAGTGAATTTAAACGAACTGTAACGTTAAAAAAATGGCTTAATTTTTTAAAACAAGAGCATAAAGAATGGTGTCCAGATATCTTTATGGTTGACGATGCAGGGGAGGAAATAAATGCGGTAAAAGAATGTTTTCCAGACAGTTCAGTCTTCTTGTGCCATTTTCACGTATTACATTCTTGGCGCAGAAAATTGGGTCATAAACATGGTTCAAATATCGATGCGCATAAAGAAATCGTTTGGAATGACCTTTGGAGATTATTGAAAACGGAAGGATGGTCAGATGCTGAAGCTCAGGAGCAAATAGTTAATACAATCAATAAATGGCGTGAGATGTGCATTGAAACAGTAGGAAAATTTGCCGACTACTTTGAGCGATGGTGGAAGCCACAGTACAAAATGTGGATGGTATGCGCTAGAGGCATAGCAAGGGATAAGATGGATACGAATAATTTAATCAAAGCTTTCCACCATAAATTGAAATATACATATATGAGAGGGCGTCCGGGTCGTCGGCTTGATGGCGAAGTTTATCTTCTTGTAGAAATTGTATTGCGAGATATAAACTTTTCGAATTTTTTGAGTGAATTGAAAATGGGTCGAATGAATCCAAGGCAACGTCAACAACGTATTCGAGAAATTGTAGGAACTAAATATATTAATGAAAAGGATTTGTATAAATTACAGCAAAATGTATGGATTGTACGTTCCATGACGAACGATGATGTTGAGTATTCAGTTCGTAGGCGGGATTCTAGCGATGATGAATTAGATATTTCTTTGTATGTTTGCACTTGTCATGATTTTAAAACACGACAATTACCATGCAAACATATTTTTGCCGTATTGGGTCAAGTTCGCACTTATGATAATAATATGGATAATATAGAAGCGCAACCACTTTCAGATGTGGAGTCTTCTACTATTTCTTTCAATACAGTTGATACACATAATGAAAAAAGTGGTGAAATCTTGAAGTTACAGGAAGTTTTTTCTTCGATTACTACAGAATGGAAGGATAAAAGTGTGGAAGATATTCGCAGTTTGCGAACAACACTTATGCAGTCTATTCAAATGGAAAGAGCAAGAATTGCACGGATTGATATTGTGCATAATGAATTGATAAGTTCTCAAACTGCGACAAATATTAAATTTCAAAAACAAAATCTATTTTAATAGCTTAATTTATAATTTTATTAATTGCTTAATTTTATTATTTGTATTAGAATTTTATAATTACTTGCTATTTCGTATAATTGTACTTATTTGTAAACTTAAAAAATAATTAAAATAATAATAAATTTATTTTTCAATGTATTTTCTGATTTTTTTTGCATAAAATGGAATTTTGATTGGGTTTTTTTACGTAAGATGGGATTTTGCGTTGGGTTTCTTGCTTAAGATGAGAATTACTTAGGGTTAGGGTTAGGGTTAGGATTAGGATTAGTATTAGGGTTAGGGTTAGGGTTAGGATTAGGATTAGGGTTAGGGTTAGGGTTAGGATTAGGGTAAGGATTAGGGTAAGGATTAGGGTTAGGATTATGTGATAAAAAAAACTAAGATTTTATTTGTTAAAACGACAAAGTCTAAAAACTGACGTTTGGTTGACGGTCATTTTTAGATCGTCAATAATTGCACGTGATCTTGTAAATCTGGCCAATCGGAATAGTAAAAATGTCGACCAATCAGAGCGATGGGGGTAAATTAGTGAAATCAACGTTTTCAAGGTAGATTTGCATCAGATTCAAATTAGAATTTCGTAACGCCAATATCAAAACTTTTTTCTTTATACTAGTGTCAAATATCGTTGCAAATTTTATCTTCATTGTAAAGTTTGATTTTCTACTGGATAACAATTCGGGATTTTTAAAACGATAACATAACACAAAACGGAATATTTTTCACTACGTGGAAATTAGTCGAATTCCGGATTATTTTTTATACAAGAATTTATTTATTAATTTACAATTTAAACCGCTATAACAATATTATTTTTTTATTTAGAAAATATTTATAAAATGAATACATTAAACAAAATATAAATACAACTGAGAATACAATAGAAAATGATTTTAAAACTGGCGTTAAAAATTTATGAAAAGAACCTGATCAAGTACATCAAGTATTAATCATTCATTTCAATAGTACCATGCTACAATTTTTCTACTGGTTCAACCACCGAATCGGATGAAACTAGCTCCCTTCCTAAAAAAAAATATTATGGATTTATAAAAAAGAAAGGAAGTATACAGATATGTGGAGAATGTGATGAACTAGGTACAGGAGAATGTTGATGTTAACCTTGTAATTCTAAAAAATTAAGGAAATTATAAAATTTGGACTAGTAGAAACATAAATATTGATGAATTTATACAACAATCTGCTTTGTATTCTTATATATACCTTGAATGGTTACTTTTTGATAATTTAAAAATGTTACCTATATTACTAGAGGAGATTTCAGTGAAATTTATTCGGCTGATTTGTCTGAAGGAAATATTGAATATTGGGATATTGAAAATCAAGAATGGGACCGACTGAATTTTAAATATAAAAAGTCGACTTAAAAAGTTTAGATAATTCATCTAATATAAATGATAATTTTTTGAATGAAGCAATTAAAATAATATTAATACATATTTGTTAACAAATTTCTCTTTTAGATTAAATATTATATTTCAGATCCTTTTTTTTTGTTTTAATACCGTCGTATTAGTGCGACAGGGGATTATGTAATTAATGACGAACAATCAGTTGAAAAAGGAATTAATACCTTATATGTCACCGGAAGTTTTACGTGGATATCAATATACAAAAGATTTACACATTTGGTACGAGCTATAATTGATATTTCTCATGATATATTTTGGCTGTTGAAATATGTAAAGGACTTTGACCACTGATTATTAAATGTTGGGACGCTAAAGCAGAAAATAGATCAACTGCTAAAGAATTATGTCAAATAAAGATAAAATTAATGATGAAGATGGCGAAGTTTATTCTCAAATAAAAAAGAAATATGAAAAAATTAGAGAATAAATTTAAAAAATAGAAGAAATGAAAAAAATCTAAAAATCTTCAAATATACTCACAATCAATTTATACTAGCAGACTTTTAAATTTTATTTTCTTTGTATCGAATTGTTAATGATTAAGGAATTGTGTTAATTTTCGTCGAAATGTCCTTCGACGAAATGACGATTTGGGGAAAAGGATTCGGCGAAATGCCTATTCGACGAAACGCCCATTTGACGAAATATCCCTTCAGCGAAACTTCCCTTCGGCGAAATGGCCTCGGTGAAATGGGCTTCAGTAAAATAGACTTCGGAGAAACGTACTGTAACCATTTACTAGTACATTAAAAAATTTTAAAATATGTAAATATATTTTTATAAATGTATTATTATTTATTTATTTTTAATAAAACTCGTTTCATTAACATCAGCAAATTCAAGTAAGCATATACTCGCGTTATTAAAGATTATTATGATTATTATAATAATATTTTTTATCATTTATTAATAGTTCTGAACACTTGGATTGCCAGGTTAAGTGAATTAAGTAAGAAATTTGTTTTTATGTATATGAAATATGAAATTATGTTAATTAACTTAATTATTATTATTATTATTATTATTATTATTTGAATAGTTCTCAGGATAATCAGTATGAATTTTTTTTTAATTAGTATAATTTTCGAATTTTATTATATATTTATTACTTCATTTTTTATAAATTTTTTGGATTCTCAATATTTTATTATTATATTCCTTACAAAATATTTTAAAATTTAAAATTTAAAAAAATCTTTTTTATTTATACATTATAACGAGCGAAGTTGTAAATCACATGACTTTATAAAATGGAATTTAAAATATATAATAAGTATACAATCATAGCATACTATTTTGTTCTTTATTGAGACTAAATTACTGTATTTGTTATATACATAGAAGTATAATTGTTTAATCGGTACAAAATTTTTTTTCTTAATTTCAAAATTTCACACTGAAATATGGTAGATTTTAAGGATCGACATCCAGGAATTATAATTTTATTTTAACTCATCACTTGTCCAGAGAGCGCATCAACAATAAAATTATTCACGTGATTCTAGAACTTATTTAATCGAAAAAAAACATTCTATATATAAAAAAAATACACAATACCCCGATCATATATATATTATAATATATATAATTTTGTCTATTTTCACATGGAAATAAAAAGAAAAAAAAGCCATCAAATAAATCCATTCAATCGATTGATACGATCAGTTGATTGAATGAAAATCAAGTTATAAATCTCGATATCATTCAACCGAAAAAAAGTGATGTTTTAAATCAATCACATCATTTATTTATTTATATGTAATACATTTTTGTTTTTACTATATTCAGTTAAAAAAAATAAAATTTGATTTATAATTCATAAACACAAGAAATAAAACTTAAGTTATAATCGAGGTATTATAAAGTACAGTATCATATACAGTACATTAATAAAAACTATTATTGCTCTACATTACATATAGCATTAAATTAAAAGAATAAGTTCATTAATAGGAAAAAAAAAAAGACGCGATTATATCATGCTTGCGTGAAAAATGCATTACAATGACCGATTATTTTATATATTTGTACATACAATAAACAAACATTCATAGTGTAAAGCACGAGATTAATATAAATATTTTATGGAAGTTTCATTATAATTCTATGTATTTACTAATTTTAGAAAAGATCATTTTTGTTTGAATTCGGTATTTTATTGGTTTTTTCGTGTGAAACGTAAATACTAATTCGTTTATCACTAAAAAATAAAAAATTTATATATACACATATTTTTTTTTTAAAAAAAAAATTAGATTCAGATAAAAATAATCTATATTCCATTTTTAATTTTATTTAACCAATTAAAAAACATTAAAGAAATATTATTAGCTTTTTGAAAAGGATCATCATTACGAAAGGATTTAATGCTCGCTATAATCGTTACATTACCTCAATAGGAAAATTTAAATTAAAATAAAAAGAAAAGAAAGAAAAAAAAAGTTGACTTTGTTCTCATCTGAAACTTGTTTTAAAAACCGAAACAAACCTAATTATCGAACCAAAAAAATCCTTACCAATCACGAAATTTATCTTAAACCAATTTAAGCACAGTTTTAAACCCAATTAAAAATTAATGAAACACAAAGAAATCCCAATTAAGGGTTCATTATATATTCCGTTTACCGATATTTCAATGATAATAATATGTTATGCAAAATACATCATTTTTCATGCAACTAGGATAAAATTTGCGTTTTAGAAAAAAAAAAATTCTTATTACAAAAATTTTTAAAACTTTTCGAACTTTTTGTAAAATTGGAATAAATGATAATTTTAATTGTCAATCAACCTGATTTTAAAATGATTGTTTTTATTTCCATAAGATTTTCATTGTCCATTAATAGTAATAAATTAATTAAATTTTAAATTTTAAATTACATTCTTTTTTTCTTTAAAAAAATTAGTGAAAATTTTTTTTTTTTTTTTGGAACGTAGCTAATTATAGAATATTATTAACAAAAAAAAAGAAATAGGATTGAGCTATAAATAAATAAAAACGTTATTATAAATAAAATTATATTTATTTATTTTTTTTGTTTATTCTTTGCTTTGCAGCTAAAATTCAAAAACCGCGCCAAAATATATTTTATCACATCAATCTGAAACCATAAAAAGAAAATTGTAAACCATAAAAAAAAAATCAAAAAATCAAAAAATTGATTGTTGCCCAAAAAAAAAAAACTATTAATTTTTTTTTTTTGCATAAATGGAGAAAGGAAAGTATAACAAAATAAAGTTCCGGTTCATTGTTCATTGTAAAAAAATTTTAATGGCATCATATATCATCATATGCTCTTGACTCTTTAATCAGAAGTAATTTTACCTTTTTATAATGGTCTTATTATGATTTTATTGTTTCATTATTCTTTCCCTTCATTTTGTTTTTTTTTAAAGTTTAATAAAATAGTTGTTCGTGCTCATTTACTTTTTCCTTTATTGAGCGCCGAATCTGATAATCGAAAATTCAAATTATCACCTTTGCATTCAATTTATAACTGTATGCCCCCCCCCTTTATTGTATAATTATTTACAATATATGCATTGGTGTGACAAATACGATAATGCATTTATCAAATATGGATTTTTTATATAAAAAAATTTTATAAAAATAACCCTTTTATAACCAAAACAAACATAATAAACATCCTATCTTAGTATAACTGCATTCAATCAGATAATTTCTGTAATTATCACACTTAAATACATAAAATAACATAACGTCAATAAATAATTTTTTTTTATTCGGATATTTATTTAACGATAAAAGATTTTTAAAAATCAACTTGAATAATATAATAATATAATATATGTACATGGAATAATCTTTGCCAGTACTATTGCCAGTTTTGAAATGGTCAATTTTTTTTGTACCACAAAAAAATCGGCGGCCCGAAACAATAATCTCACTTTTCCGTGCCGTCCGGTATTTTACATTTATATATACAACGCATATATTATAAAAAAAAAAAAAATAAAAAAAAAAAATTTTTTTTTTTCCCTTCGAAATACATACATGTGTATATATATATATTTTTGTTGTTATTTATAATAATAAATATATATACTTTTATTATTATTATTTTTTTTTTTTAAATTGTTTAATATAATATATATATATCCTGTATATACCGAAAAAAAAAAAAATGTTAAATAGAACCTGAATCGTTTTGTCATATATTCCTTTCTTTTTTCCTTCTTCTTTCTCTTTATTTCATTTAATAAAAATTATAATATCGTTTAACGTTATACTTTTGACCGATTTGAAAAAAAAAAAAAAAAAATATTTGAAGCTTGTATTTTTTTTTTTATTTTAAAAATAATGAAAGGACAATACAAAAGTGGATTAGCAAGAATACTGTTACTTCTATTATTAGTATTACATAAAATATCCGCAGTAACTACACAATCCTTAACTATCAATACACCAAATAATTTTCAATTAATTTCACAAACGAGTTATCGTGACGGTACAATATTATTAAGATTATCATATCCATATTCTCTTTCTTCTTCACCAACGACGACGACAACGACGACGACGACGACAAATTGTAATGAACCAAAATTATTTTTAAAATTGATTCTTTCAGATGGATCAATTAAAGGATTAAACATTGACGACCCTCAAATTCCTTTAGAAAATTTTTGTAATAATAATTCCATATCAAGTTCATCAACGACTGATTTTGTAAAAATTCACGCAATATCTTCTGGATATATATTTGTTACATATTATTGTGATTTTTCGAATTTTAATTTATGTGGAATGGTAATTAATTGGAATGGTAAAATCCTAAAGTAAGAAACCTTTTTTATTTTATTTTATTTTATTTAAAAAAGTTATTATATTAAAATTTTACATTTTATATTAGTAATAAGTATCTTGGAGATTCTTGTACTGACAGTAATGTCGTACAAAGCGCCAACACAGGATTCTTGTGGTTATGTCACAAACAAGAATCCAATCAATTGAAATGGCAAAAATTAAGCGCTCCGTAAGTAAAAAAAAATAAACGAACGATTTAAAAATTTACTTTTTTTTTAAAAAAAAAATATATATTCACCATTCCCTTTCTTCTTTGTAGTGACTCGTCAGGATCATTCAATTCATTATCATCTGGAATAATTAATAATATAAATAATTTTAATTCAAATTTTACTCGAATTTTTGCGACAGAAAATGGAGGATATGGAATTGCGACAATACGATTTCAAGATATACAAATGAAAATTTACGTTTTATTCATCCCTTCTTCACCTTTAGATGATGATGTTAAAGGACCATTTCAAATTTATTCACAAATTTCAAATAATATACAACAATTAAATATATTTAAATGTAATATAGCTTATAATACTTATGGTTATAATTGTGTGATATATTATATTGGAATGGATGGTCAAACTAATATTGTAGATGTAGGATTTTTTTCTTCTGGTTCCGTATCTAGTACGACAAGATTATTCATAAATAATGAATTAATAACTGGAACAATAATTTGGAATATATTACAATTACATTATGGTGGATTATGTATATTAACAGAAAATATTTTAAATAAGAATATTAATGGTATAATATATAATAATAAAGGTATATATAATACTACTTGGGATATATCATCAAATAATCCATCATTAAATTTAACGAAAAATGTTGGAATGTTTCCTAATAATACTATTTGGATCATGTCAAGATCAACAACAAATTCTAAACAAAGTTGGACATTTATTACTTCATCATTATTATTATCAAATTTTGGTAAACCTGGTATTTATGATAATGCTTATATAGATTCAATTATACCATCAATTAATTCTATAATACCATTAATGTCAACTAAAAAATTAAAAATTAAGTTTAAAAATTTTATACAATTATCAAATGGAAATTTATCCATAATTGATCTTAATAATAATATTATTAGACAAAATGTTAATAAAAATAATGGAAATTTTATTAATTTAATTGATAATAATACGGTGGAAGTTGATATATTTGAAACAACTTTTAATAGAAAGGATACATCATATTATGTAACACTTGATAATGGTTTCGTTAAAGATGCAAGAGTTGATCAAGAATTATTAGGTATTAGAAAAGGAATTTGGAATCTTTCTACTGGTATGTTGTAAGGAAAAGTGAAAGGAATGAAAATGATGAAATAATTTAACTAATTAAAAAAAATTTTTTTAATAGATAATAATTTGGAAGAAAAATCATATTTGGCCGAATCATTTTTAGGTTCGACAAGTGCAATATTAAGATTGACATCAGCAGGATCCGCATATTACACTTCTTTATCGCAAAATGAAAAAGTTCAATTTTCCAAAGATCTTGTTTCAAATTTATCACTCATAATTCCATGTAATGTAGGTTATTTATCAATCAAAAGTCGTTATCAATTTGACAAAGATTCAGCCTCTCAAGTATTACTTCGAATATTTGTTAAAAAAGAAGGAAAGAAGGAAGTGGACGTTGATAATATTAGTTCATCACAAATTGTTAAAGATTTAAATTTGTTAATTAAAAATAAAGATTATAATACTATGTCGACAATAAGTACAACATCTTTACTTGACGCGTCTTATGGTGCAAAATCTATACGTAAGTAGTGCCAAAATAATAATTTTTTTTTTTTTTTTTTTTTGACGTCGTAATTTTATTCTAATTTTTTTTTTTTTTCATTTATATATCACGTTTAGTGGATTTATGGATTAGGTACGGATATATATTAATAGGAGCAAGTATTGGATTTGTGATATTAACGATACTATATTTCTTTGCACGTAAAAGTAATAATAAGGTAACATAAACTATTTCCGGTTATTCCATGTATGATATAATTTTAATTATATTGATCATTTTTCTTTAATCGTATCGTAGGGAAATAATGAAGTAATATTCACGTTTACATTTATTATGGTAGATTTCGTGTTAGATATTTTATTCATATCAATTCATGGACGTGATTTATCATGGTTATATATAACAAGGTAATTATACATTTAGATATATTCTTAATTATCATATGAACATTATTATGTTATTCACCTAACTTTTTTTTAAAAAACAAATAGTATCCTGTTGTTAACGATACCAATAGCATTAAATTTAATATTTACTTATATAATAATAAGTAAAGAAACTAAGGATAATAATAAATTTGCGAAATGGTGGATAAATAATTCGAAAACGGCCTTATTATTCACTTTACTTGCTGGTGCCGATTTAGAATCATTAAATTGCGTAACATCAAAATGGTTTAATTCAATGAATTTAAGTGCTCCTTTAACTGAAAAGACGATACATCAGATATTCATCACAAATACTGTTACTATTCTCATTGAAGATCTCTCTCAATTAATAATCCTAGTAAGAGAAAATTTTTTTTTTTTTTTACACATATTTTTAATTCTCGATAATTTTAATTATTAATCAAAATCTTAAAAATCTTTTAAACATTATTAGATTATTTATCAAGTGTATACGATATTTCCAGATATAATACCTATATTAACATTATCTTCATGTACATTAGTATTATTAACAAAATCAATTTTTTCAATAATTCATTATCATAAATATCGTAAATCAAATATTCCGAAAAAACCATACGAGATAAAATCTGATCGTTTAGAAGTAACAAATCGGGATATTAAAATACATGAAAAAGATAATTATTCTTATTCGGATTCATCACCAATACTTACTCCTATACCTGAAGATTTTCTCAGGAAAAAACCTAAAAGAAGTTTCTTTGGTAGTGGACAATATACTGTTGAAAGTAAAAGGAATAGTAGTAATAGTATTAGTACTCAATATGCTAGTTACTTTCCTGAAGCGTTAAGATTATTCTCTAGTGGTGATAACAATAATAACAATAATAACAACAGCAATAATAATTCTCAATCAGATTTAGCAGAACGTATTATGGCATTAAATGAGGGTAATTACTTTGGTAGAGATGAAAGAACGGGTGAACCAATAGTTTTATTAAAAGATCCTCCCGCAGATCAAAACACTTTAGCAGCAAAAATCAAAAATTTATCTCATGGTAAATTGGTTGGTGATAGTATTGTATCAGTCGGTAAAAGTATTCCTGATAGATTTAGTAATAATCATGGTAAAAGATTATCTGATGTTGGAATTATTTGTAATACTGATAATAAAGAAGAATACGAGAATATAAGAGAGGAAATTTTATTGGATCAAGATGATAATAATACACCATATACTAGTAGTGGTAGTGGTAGAAGTAGTACTATTAATCGCACTCGTTCAACTCGATCAACTCAAACAACGGCAACAAATGCTTCGACAGTTGATGATAATTCTCCAGATAATAATAATTTAAAAAAGAAAATAAGTTCTATTAGTTTAAATCAACAAAATAATCTTAGAATCATTACAGAAAAAAAATCAAACGATGATGATGGCGTTGATGACATTAATGCTGATGATAAATCCGATAAAGCAAAACCGACATCAACATAATTTATTTATTTATTTTTTAATATTAAAGTTATATTAGTTTAAATAATCATGATGACGTTGATGGCGTTGATTTATTTAATTATAATGTTTCAATAATTTTTTTTTATTTTTTTTATCCTAAAATATCTCTATATATTTCGATTTTATCAAATAAAAAAAAAGTTTCTTAACAAAGTAATCGTCTGATTCTTTCAAATGAGTTAAATGCCTTTTCCACTTCTCCGAGATCAGCAATTTCTATTTAAATGACAAAAAAATATAAACGATTCTTTATATTTGGAAAAATTTAAGGAAAGGCGGGAAAGGAATGAAAACATTTTATGAGCGTGAATCCGTCATTTCCGTCATTTCCGTCATCGTCCGTCAATATTTTTTTTTTTTAAAAAAAAAAAATTTTCCCCTGTTAGAGATATAACGATCAAATTATATGTATTTAACAATAACTGATAAGCAAATAGGGCGCAATGAACGCATTTTACGGCGTGTAATTTATACAATTTACCACATTTATAATATGATCATATATTTTATCATTTATTTGTTATCAATCTTTTAATGACAAATTACTAAAAGTGGAAGTTCATCGGATTTAGATATCAATTAATCCTATTTATTAGAATAATTTAATATTTAACGATTTGGATATTCTTTGATAATAATGTTAATAAAGTTTTTATAAGGAAACTTCACGCAGTGTGTAATATTTTACATCTTGGCTCGTAAGTAATAAATAAAGTATCGATATTAACGCATTAGACGAAATTAAGCTATCACAGCAATGACGTAGTTTGAATTAGCTCAATTTGGCTTAACTTGTTGGATTTATTTTGGCCAGTTTAAAATAACTATATATATTTTTGTATGCTTTGCCACAAAATTTACTTTTAAAATATTCAAGGGCATCCGATTGATTTCTAAAATTGATAAATTTGATAATCATTATAATAAAATATCATTAAAACTAGATTAAAACCTGACTTATAACAGTTTAATTATGGCAGTGTAAATGAGGCTTTGATTAATTAGCCTCAAGAACGGACATAGCCCACTTTATACAAGTAAGTCACACGTTATGAAAATCACATTTTATATAATCAGGATTTATCTATTTTGTTTATTTTGTTTATTATAATTTGACAAAATTTTCTTTCCTTTTTCTTTAAGAAAGCTTTATTTTTTCAATCGAAAATGAAATTTTATATAATAATATATTTATTATTTAACATATTATTTTCAAAATCTTTTGGTCAAGATCAAACTCAAGATTCTACATTAACACCACCTTCTTCAACGGATTCCGCATTACCAACTAGCTCGAATGATTCAGAACCTCCTCTTTTAGGAAATCAACATCCTGTATTAGCTCATCCTTTTTCAAATTCTACAATAATATTTTTAGTAATTCTCATTTTACTCATTTTATTATTAATTTCATGCGTTTATATTTCAAAATATAAACAACACTGGTTTACAAGATTTTCTCGAATTCCTACACATCCAAAAAATGTTGATCAACATAATTTACCCATAACCGAAAAATCTGGTCGAGTTTTAGAAGAAAATAATAATAAGACAAATACGAGCTTTGAAGATAATTTCTTGGATGATACTCCAATGATCACAAAGAATTCCTTTAGTTCTACTCAATTACATACCAGATCTTCAACGGATGAAACTACTTCTTTGGTTAGTAATCAACCTTCGACCACTTCTTTACCACAATAAATAGACACAGTCAAGTAAGAGAAAAGGGTAAAAGGGTTTATATAAGGAGGATATATTATCTGTTTGTTCAGTTTGTACATATATAAAGATGTCATTTTAAACCAATTAGATACGAAGATTTAAAATTTAATGTTTTACCTATTTTTTTTTTCTTTCATCATTTTTGTTACTTTACTGCGTGTGAAAAAGATTTTATCATTTAATTTAATCAAATAATAAATCTTTATTTAATAAATATTATGCAAAAAAAAAAATATTTGATATAATAAGAAAAATATAACATAATGTTTATACATAAAATACATCATATTTCTATAATAAATGGGATCGTTTCGAATTTTAACGCACAGAATAATTGAAATTAAAAAATCAAATCATCATCATCTTGATTGTTATCTATTAAAATACAGTATACGATACGTTATCTGTTATAAACATAATTTATAAAAAAAAAACTATAAAAAAATAATTAAAATAACAATCTCACCTGATTCATTTAATTCACAATTCAACCTTTCAGATACACTTTCGGAAACTATAAATGACAGTATTAAAATATTACTAATGATAATTGATTAATGAATAATAAATATATTATATACTTACCTGGATTTATTAATGTTGTTGAAATGGTTTCTGTTAAAAAAAACAGGTCAATATCAAGTTAATTTTTTTTTTTTTTAGAAAAACATACTAGTAAATTTACCTTGAAATGAAGATAAATAATCATTTGAATTTATTGGTTCTGGAAGATTTTTAAAATTTAAAAGTCTGCTAGTATAAATTGCTTGTGGATGTATTTGAAGATTTTTAGATTTATTTTCATTTGTTCTGATTTTTAATTTATTCTCTTTAATTTTTTCACATTCTTTTATTTGAGAATAAATTTCGCCATCTTCATCATTAATTTCATATATATATTCTCTTAATATTTGACATAATTCTTTAGCTGTTGGTCTATTTTCTACTTTAGCATCCCAACATTTAATAATCAAATCTGCAATTAATTTCGGTGTATCTTCAGAAATTTTTGGCCTAAATCCTTTGCATATCTTAACAGCCAAATTATGATCATGAGAAATACCATTATAAGTAATTTCTTCTGACATAAGTTCATTCATTATTATTCCAAATGAATAAATATCTGCTGCTTTTGTATATTGATATCCACATAAAACTTCTGGTGCCATATAAGGTAATACTCCATAAATTCCTTTTTTAACTGATTGCTCTTCATTATTTACTGGTTGACACATCCCTAAATCGCTAATTAATGGGATTGTATCAAAAACTAATATATTACCTGAATGAAAATCTTTATGAACTTTTCCAGCATTATGAATATTTGAAAGCCCATCTATAATACAAAATAAATACTGTATTTTATTTTTATAATCTATGTTTTTCATTAAATTATTTCTCAAATTTCCATCTTCATAATACTGTAAAACCATCATATAATCTTTGGTATCTGGATCTTGAGTTATTCCATAACATATAACAGTACTAACAAAATGAAAATGACCTGATATATAATATTTAATCTAAAATCATTAAAAAGAGATATTTTGTTATTTAAATATTTAAATATTTATTAAATAATATTTATGTTTTTTTTTTAATTACCTCATTTAAAAAATCATTATTTATATTAGATGAATTATCTAAACTTTTTAATGCAACTTTTATATCTGGACATCGATTCCATTTTTTATTTTCAATATCCCAATCTTCAATATTTCCTTCAGGCCAGTTAGCCATATAAATTTTACTAAAACCACCTCTGGTAAGATAGGTAACATTTTCAAATTTTTCAAAAGGTAACCATTCAAGACATTTCATAGAAAATAAAGCATTAAGTTGTGATTGTTGTATTAATTCATCAATATTTTTATTTCCACTAGTCCAATTTTTAAAATTTTCCTTAAATCTTTTAGCATTACAAGGTTGACACCAATATAATCCTGTACCTGGTTCATTACATTCTCCACATACTCCATAAACTTCTTTTCTTTTTTCTAAATTCATAATATTTATTTTTTTAAGAAGGGAACAAGTTTCATCTGATTCAGTAATTGAATCAGTAGTAAAAATTGTAGCATGTAACTAATTAAAATTAATGTTTAAGATAAAAATTTTAATATAAAAATTTTATATCATTTTATTATAATAAAATAATAATTTTACCTGATATTCATCATTATCATCACATTCTATCCATAAATTTTTAACATCAGTTTTAGAATTATTTTCTATTATAGTTTCAGTAATATCCATTTTATAAATATTTTTTTAAAAAAAAGTAACTCGAAATTCGATTAATTATGAAGTTACAGATAAAATATTAAAAATGAAGTAGAAAATTCAAAATTTTAATTTTTATAAAGAAAATGATTTTTTTAGGAAAGAAATATAAGTTAAAAAAAAATTTGCAACGAAAAGTTTGACTATGCGCTGCAATATTGGGTATTACGAAAATAACTAATTTAAATCTCATTCATCATCGGATGCAAATCCACCCTAGTTGCATAGAAGTGTAACCACATAATGAGTCTTAATTTAGAATTTTTGTATTGGATCTCATGAACAAATATCTCTTTTTTTTTATTCGACAAGATTCAAAATTTCAGAAAAAAATGATAATATTACAGCAAGATGTAAGCATTTAAGCATTTATAATTTTCCTTTTTTAAATTGAACCTAAATATTTCATCACTTTTAATGGTTCTTTCACGTAAAAAATATAACAAAAAAAAAGTAAGAATACAGAAAAATAATAATTTTCCAATATATAATATGTATTGAAAACTATTGTTAGAATATACATGGGGGCGTAATTATTTCAGATAATTCGGCATTAAGGTGACGTAATGGTGAGTATTACACCGGTGTAATGCCGAATTGGTGTAATGGGCTGTAATATTTCAGCATGGGTTGAACCCCATGTATATTGGTAGGATATATGATTTGAATTAGATCACTTATATACTTATATAATAACGGTAAGATAGGTAACATTTTCAAATTTTTCAAAAGCTATCCATTCAAGAAATTTTGAAGTAAACAAAGTATTAAATTGTGATTGTTGTAGAACTTCGTTATTTCCGTCAAATTTTTAAAATTTTCCTTAAATCTTTAACATTACAAGGTTGATACCAACGCCATCCTGTGCCATTCTCCACATATTCCATACTCCGTAAACTTTTTTTTCTTTTAACTAAATCCATAATATTTATTTTTTAAAAAGGGAACAAGTTTCATTTGATTCAGTAATTAAATTAGTAGAAAAAATTGTAGCATGAAACTATTAAAATTTCTTAAATTTATATTTTTTTATTATAATATAATAATATTTCCTGATATCCGCTTTCCATAAATCTTTAACTATATCAGTTTAGAGTTATTTTTTATTGTAATCTCAGTTGTATCTAAATATTGCTTTAAAATATCCATTTCAAAAATCTTTTTATAAATAAAAAGAATTCTTGTAAAAATTTTAGAAAATCTAGATTTTTTTACTTTTACAATGAAAAAAATTGCACCAGATATTTGACTCTCATAAGAGGTACGAAGAAAAATAAAATAAAATAAAATAAAAAATAAGTAATTATTAGTGTTACGAAGAGATTAATCTAAATCATTCGTCATTGGATGTAAGTCTACCTAATGTGCATTGAAAATTTGAAATGTAATTGAACAATGAACCTTAATAATTTAGAATTGTATTAATTTTATGGATCTCATAACAAAGTAATTTTTTCATACGCAAATATTAAGTTTGTAGTCAGTTCTTCGTTACGCTATGGAAATAAATAAAAGTAAAATTTTGGCAAAATTTGAAAAAACTTATAATCAAGTAAACGGTGAAATTGGTGCTCAAATTATTCCAGTAGAATTTACGTGATAGAAATAATAATTACAAATAGGAAATTTAACTACCCAATTTTTTAAAAGTGAGTACAATAATACTAATTAGATTCATGACGCGCATTTCTAAAGATGCGAGGCATGAATCCTGCAGTGCACACCTACTCATCAATACGTCCATCCAGCAAACTGTAATTATACGTACCACTTAATGTGTCCTTTGCCTTCAGGCACCGTCATTTTCAACATTACCTATAATTAATAAACATTCATAAGTGTCTGCAGCCACCAGTATACATATGTCATCGTTGACAGTTCACCAAACCTATACAGCTGGAGTGGTAAACTTTACAACGATTCCTGACCATAACAGAATACCATCCGGAAGACTTTCAGCTGTAACCTTGGATGCACCAAGCAAGTACCATGCGGGGCGTGAACCCTGCAGTGCGCACCTACTCATACGTCCATCCGGAAAACTGTAATTTATACGTGTAGATTCAAGAAATGAGTAATCACTTCATACTCATCTGGCTTTTTCTTTAGATCTTTCGTTTCTTGATTAAATAATCTTGAACATGGTTAAATAATTCTTTGACCCTATAAAAATTTTTTTAGAAAATTGATCACATATCGGAAATTTTTGGAATGAAAACTAGAAAAATGATCATTTATCGGAATTTTCCCAGAAATTTTTTTTATAGGGTGATAAGTAACTAACTAAATCTTCACTGACTTCTGTTAAGGAAATTTATATTATTGAGAGTTACACTTAATTGTATAATCATTAGAAGAATTAATATGAGGAATTTCTATAATAAAATTTAGATTAATAAATGAAGTGAAATATCATGGAGCGAAATATCATAAAAAAAAAAATACGAAGGTATTATAGTTTTTTTTATGATGTTTATATAATGAGTAATGAGTAATGTTTAAACTATGATTAAACTACGGTAATAATACGCGACGCGTCAACGGATTCATAAATCATTAGTCCGGAGCGGTAGCGAGGGACTATTTATGTTTTGTCGCAGGTAACACAAAAAGTGTCCGTCTGACCGCCCGCTTGTTTTAGTAATTTGTTTGGACAATATGATCAGTATATGTATTTTTTTTTTTTATCATGGTGTCATGACTAATAGATAACTAATTTTTTTTTTAGATATTTCAATATCTTATAGAAAAGCGGGTTGAATACGGAAAAAAGGTGGTATATGTACTCTCATTAGCCTCTTTCTGCTTGTGTAACAAGATTTGAAAAAAAAGAAAAGAATATATAAATATTTTTTTCTTTTAAATTATCAATAAATAAATTTGTTTTACAATATAGTTTCACTATTTTTTTACCTGGTACAAATACTCTTTCGTGTTTGTATACATTACGCCTTTTTTAAAATAATCTATTAATGATAGTCTTTTTTCATAATCTCAACATTTTTTCCATCAATTCTATGCAAACCTCTATACTTGATAGCTGAGAAATTTATTAATAATATTGTCATAGTATGTCAAATTTTTGAAAATTTTAGAAGACGTGGTAAACATTATAAACGTACGCCATTCAGATAAAATTCCTGAAAGTAAATCTTCGATTAGTATCGTGATCTGTATCAGTATAGTGTAATTATAAAAATTTTGTGATAGATGAAAATTGAAAAACGTTTCAGTCGTTTCAAGTAAAAAAAAAGCAATAAATACTGGTTTGAAATAGACCACTTATATGATCACCTAAATCAACGTATAATGTTAATGAACATTCTATAAAATGTACACTATGATGAATGCTTATTATTTTTACGTACAAATATATAAACGTTCATTGTAATACATTTTCACGCAGCATGATATACTCAATTCTTTTTTCTATTGAACCACTTTTCCTTTTGATGCCGTATGTAATGGTATGTAATGATAAATTTATACTGTACTGTTTACCTCGATCAATGATCGGGAAAATGCTTATCGACTTGTAAATTATAAAAAAACAAAAATGTATTACATATAAATAAATGATGTTGAACATTACAATGATTACTTTGTGAAATGGAAATAGAATATGTATACATGGGGATGAATTAGGTTCAAGCCATGCCGAAATATTACGGCATATTACACCAATTCGACATTACACTAATTCGACATTACACTGGTGTAATACTATTTTCATATGAATTTTCGAAAAAAAATTTGGTGTAATATATTTCATCATTACGCCACCTTAATGCCGAATTATCTGAAATAATTACACCCCCATGTATAAATATATGTAGTTATGTACAGTAGCGAAAACATAATGCATTTCATGATATACTCCCTTTTCTTTTTATCAAAAATACCTATCTAAGTACAAAGATATTATAACATGGATCTAGGCTTTTAGATCCATTTATAAAATTATATTCGTAGTATTAAGCAACGAGACAGATCTTAAATCGGTGTATTTACTGTATTAAAAAAAAAATATCTTACATGCATTTTTTGACACTTTTGAAGTGGAAAGTAGATGGAATGTTATATAATGAAAAAGGTTTTTTTTCTTATTATTTTGAATTAGTGTCTATTGTTATAATAGTATTTAACTAAATCATTTAATTAATTCGCGTTAAATTATCATTTAAGTCCGGTTAGTTCCGGTTAAGAAAAAATTTTTGAGCAATAATTCGTAACAAGTAAAAAGTTAAATAATATTATCAGACATTTACTGAGTAATACAGAAAGGAGTAGAGTCGGGTTAACCAAATAAGTATTGTATGTCATGTGAAATAATCTACTCCGCAG
>JADRCO010001031.1:0-23352 GCA_021464525.1 Rhizophagus sp. LPA8_4_AMF
CATATACATCATCACTAATCCTATATTCTTCCATTTCGTGTTTGAAAAAAAAATGTCCAATTTTAATGGTTATTTCATACCATTTGTCGTTTCACAAGTATATATTTAGAATTTATCATCCGTTCTTTAAATTTCAGATACTGTTAGAGGTTATCCGTTCGTTAATCCTTTACTTTTGTACTAATTATAGAATTTCCATAAATAAACATTTCTTTCGCTTTAGAGGGTCTACATCTCAACATTAATGTTATCTTAATTCTTAAGTCGCTTAAAAAGCTTTTGACTTATTAATAATGTGCATTGAAGATGATAATAAATCAAAGTAACATTTTTAACGATTGATTAAATTCATTTATAAATTCCTAAAGTTTAGTATTACATGTATAAATATCGTCAAATTCAATATTTGATGGTTCTTTACATAAATATACTGTATATTTATTAATATGAAAATTATTTCAAGTTAATTTGTTATAAATTAAATGAAAAAAAAAATTTTTGTTTCTTTTGACAATTTTTTTGAAATTAAAAACAATATTAATGTAAATACTTTCAGAATCAATACTTATGGACATTGGAAGTTTCCAATGATTTTTATTGGAATTAGAAGTATTATTGGAATTGGAAGAATTGGAAGTCCAAAAGTGCTTCCAACTTCCAATTGATAAATTGGATTCTGGAAAATCGTTTAACTGGATGTGTAGTATATAAGAGAGTGTGTATTTGATAAAAATGGGATGTTTATAGAAACTTTTTTTCGGATTGGCTATTACACAAAATTCACAATAAAAAAAGCCTTGATCATCTGTATTATTAATAATGTTTTTAACTATTCGATCTGGCGGCCAAACAGGTGTTGATAGGGCGACATTAGATGCTGCTTTAGATTACAATAATAATACTATCACAAAAGATAATGTAAAAAAGTCCTTCCTTATTCATGTCACCGGTTGGTGTCCGAAGGGACGGCTTGCGGAAGACGGTTCAATTTCATTACGATACCCACTCATTGAAACACCGACCTCATTATATTCTGAAAGAACAGAATGGAACATCCGGGATGCAGATGCCACTTTGATCCTGCTTTTGTCCGCCACGACGCCACCTGATCATGGAACAAACCTTACAATTGAAAAGGCTAATCAACTTCAAAAACCATCAAAAATTATTTTTCTTGATGATAATATCATAACAAACATTAATGAGGTTCTTTATTGGATGAATGTCAATAAAGTCAAGACGCTAAACGTGGCTGGTCCAAGAGAAAGTAATTGTTCCGGAATTTACATCAAAGCATATGAATTCGTTAGTACCTTGTTGGAGAAAAGAAAGACAGAAGAATAGAAAATTATATCGATGCTGTACTCCTATTTCTTTTACCTTTTGACACGCAAATATCTCAAATCATTAGTAAATTATTATACAAATTACAAAAAAATAACACATCATTTTGTACCTAAATAAACGAAATTGTAATCCCTCACTTCCGTCAATACTAAGGTTATTGAGTAGTAGTTTTCGTTTAAAAACTTGGGACTTTCTTTAATAAAACTATCACATTAAAACGCGAATTACTCTAAACAAGGGAATTAAGAACAAATTAATGATTTTTAAACAAATATTAAGAATTTGAGAGATTGGTTTGATCACGCAACAAGTAAATTTCAATTACATTAGTGAAATTTATTTAGGGTCAATAGAAATGATAGCGTAATACTAAATATAAATTTCATTTTAAACACGTATCAACTAATGCTATGCTATCTTTAACTTCACTCTTTTCCTCCCTAGACAATAATCATCCACCTTCGTCTTTTCCACACATACAGTCCAAAGAATCATTGAATAATAATCAATCATTCAATCATAATCTAATCTCTCTTTTTTTATCCAACCAATTTGCATGTACAATTTAATATGTTTCGTGGGAAATGGAAAGTGTGAAATAAATCCTAATTCGACTGAAATTCTACTACTGAGGTAATGTGATATCAGCTTTGATGTACGCATTTTTAAAATTTAAATTTACCTGGATCTTAAAAAAAGCTATGGGGTCCTTCGAGAAATTTCCAATGAAATGTTTAAGGCCAAACAAGTGTTTTCCCTTCTGTGGAGAGAAGCTATCCAATATCTATAATGAAAAAAAAGCTCTCAAACAAATTTTAATACATAAAGTAACTGAAAAGGAGTACTTTGGCGAGTGTACTTGTCATCACATCATAAATTCTTGGTTGAGAAATATGTTAGTACTTATAGCGTTAATTAATCTTCTAGCGGATCTAAAGCGTAATGAGAGTCCAAAATGCAATTAGAAATTTATAAAAATATTTTCACGTTATTTTTGTATTTGATTTGAAATTCTAAAAATAAATCTTGTGAAGAAATCGAACCAATTTAGCAAAAGCACACAAATTCTTTCTTCTGAGTTCAAAGATCCTATCTTAATTATTTGAAGTTCGGCTCTTTTTTTAGTAATTAAAATAAAGGGTATAAGATAGTGTTTGAATTTCTCAGACAACAAGAGTTGATGTATGTCATTTCTAGAATTTTTGTAGATTAACGGATAATTTGCAAATAATTTTTATAATTTTAATTTTGCAAAAGGAATTTTCGAATCAAAGTCAAAGATGGTTTTTAAAAAGACGCGTTTTAACCATTTAAGTCGTTAATGTTAACAATACAAGAAACTTTAGAATCACCAATACATATAATTAATTTAAATGTTTCTCTATATCCTATATAAGACGAGAATTTTGTGGGAAGGAAGAGAACTATTCGTATAGTATTCGTGTCAGCTAATGATTATTTCCTTATTAAAGATTATATCAATTCAAAATTTGTCTACAGTATTTAAAATACGTTTATCATTTAAACTTCGTATGAAATATCATAATTTAACATCCTTATTTAAGATATCTTTTTAAATTATTCACATTTATATATCCTCCCTTAAGAAGTAAAAACATTTCACAGAAAATTATAATATCGACCGGATCGCAATATATTCGATTGGTTAAGCCGCTGTTTAAGGACAAACATGATATGTGTATGTATACGTATGATTGAGAAAAATGTTTGCTATATGCACCCATGACTGATAGTTTTTGAAAATTTTCTTTGACCATTCATTTATTAATTTGGACATTTACGCCAAAGTTTCCATAGTTGGCAAATAAACTTATTGAAATTTAGTTAGATAAATTAAATGATCGGGTTCTTTTTGTACAACGCTTAATTAAGAAAGTCTTAAACGTAAAATTAAAGAATCTCATGTTTGAATAAGCTTCTATAAGATTCTTTTTTTTTTCAAAAAGAAATCACGTTTATTTTGATTGGTTTGTCCGTTCCTTCCAATGAACTATAACTTATGAAAGCGAATAAGATGGAAGAATGAATGTTGTTGGGTACACTCTAAACAAATTTGGAATTATTGATATTATGTATTTATTAAAGTTTTTTATCAAATAGGAAATTAACTTGTTTTACTTTTTCCGCTAATTTTTTGTGCCAATCATCTTTTAGGTTTATTTAATTAACCTTTTTTGAAAATATGCAACTAATCAAAATTGTCAAAATCATAATGATACCATGTGTAATTCGGGCCATTCAGTCAATAAATGGCACCTGGACTGGATTTATAATCAACCGTACCCCCTGCAAGGCTTTTGTCTTTCTCACCTTCATTTTTTCGTATCTTATCCAAAGAAACATGTTGTTAAACATACGTATATTATTATTGTTGTTATTAATACTTTCGCTTTTATCAATACTTTCTGTTGCTAAAAAGACTATTACGGATTTACTTTATGAAGATAAAAGATTTAGTAATTTAGTTAGAGCGTTACAACGTACTAGAGTTCTTCACGAAATTAATCGTTATGAATCTGCAACTTTATTCGCACCTGTAAATGAAGCTTTCGAAGATGACCCTCTTATGACCAGAGAACGTATGTTATATCATTTTCTTATTGAAGAAATTAAAGGAGAAGAACTTAGTAAGAATGGTCTGCTGTTAAATACTCGCTTGAATATGGAAGAAAAACTTGATACTCTCGGACAAAAAGTTAAAGTTGAAGTTGAAAGTGATTCCAATGATGTCTATGTTGGTAATGGAAAAATTACAGAATTTAATAAAAAAGCAGATAACGGTGAGTGATGGCAAACCGGTATTATAAAAAATTTTTTTAAAATTTAAATTGTGACTAATTCTATATACATTACCTTATATAAATCACAGGAATTATTCATGTAATCAATGACGTGTTGGATACTCCTGTGGACTTATGTAAGTGGTATAGAACTTTTGATCGGCTGGTTTTAATTTATTAAATTGATTTTTATATTTTTGTAGATACAACTTTGACTTCTATGGATCAACTTACAGTTTTTTCTGATTATCTTCGTATGAGAAAATTAGATGATTATTTATCAAATGGAAATCATATTACTGTATTTGCTCCAACTAATGATGTCATAAAAAATCAATTAAAGTATCATGAAAGAGAGTATTTAATGGGAGAATGTGGTGGAGGTTTAGATGACTTGGATTTGTGGACTAAATATCATTTACATAATGATAGAGTTTTGTACTCCGATTCATTTGAAAATGGAAATACAAATGGTTTGAAATTATTCTATTGATTTTTTTTTTTATAGGAAAAATAATTTTTATATTAATTTTCCTTTTCATGTAGTGCCTACGATACAAGGGGAACCGATAAAGGTTGAAAAAGACGAACAAGGCAACATGCGTGTTGCTGGTGGAAATGTAACTTTTAAAGATTTGTTGGCTGAAAATGGTACCAATTATTTAAATTTTAAACTTTAACTTTTCTTAACGTTATTATTATAAACAATACTTTTTCACTTTCATAATAGGTGTCATTCACGTTATTACTAATGTTGCAATACCAAAAGCTCTTCATTTCACAACACACAAGTACCTTTGTGGTTTGAAAGCTACAAAGTTTGTAGCTTCAATTATAAAACATGGATTACAACGTTATATAGAAGGTTCAGATGCATCATATACAATATTAGCGCCAAGAGATGATTATTTAGATGAAAGTTTAACATTGAGATATCATATTTTAGAAGGAAAATATTTGCCTTCAGATTTAAAAGATGAAATGCTTATTAAGACTGAACTTAAAACTGAAGAATTAAGAAATCATAGACAAAGAGCTATTGTAAATTTAGTTCAAAAATGGGATAATAATGATAATGAAAGTATTCAGAGAACTGAAATTCAATTCAATGGGATTGGTGTGGTCGGTGAACCTGTTGAAATCGGAAATGATATTATTTATGTATTATCAAATACAATGACACCACCACAACCTATTATAAAAATTCTCAGTAATGATAAACAATTGGCTTCAATGGGCACTTATATTATTATTAATAATATTGTACAGAAGGTTAGATCAGCTAAAGGTATTACAATGATCGCACCGTCTTCGGAAGCGTTTTCACAACTAGGATTAATTAATGCATATTTCTTACTTCATGAAGCAAAAGTTGATTTAAATTCCGTATTATTGCATCATATAATTAATGAAACAATATATAGTGAAGATATAACAGATGATGAAAAAACATATTATACAATGGGTGGCGATCCAGTTAAAGTTTATAAGAAAGGCAATGATATATTTGTTAGTAATGCAAATTATACATCAAAAGTTAGTAGAAAAGATGTATTAACTTCAACGGGAGTATTACATGTACTTGACAATGTTATATTACCACCAACATTACATATAACATTGGGTAAACTACTCAAAGGAATTAATGCTCAAACATTTTTAGATATTGTTAAAGCGGCCAACATAACTGACTTAGTGCAAGATCCGTTAGAACCATATACAATATTAGCACCAACAGAAAGTGCATTTGAAAAAATTAATGTGACTAAGTTATTAGCAGATCCTGAGTTAGCAAGTAGATGGGCAAGATTACATATAATACCAAAAAAATTGGATGAATTGAAGAATGGCGATGAAGTACCTACATTATTATCAAATGACGCTATTTTAGTTATTAAAAAAGAATTAGGAGGATCCTATTATAATATCGAAGTAAAAGGTTATTGGAGTTTTAAGGAAAAAGCTAAATTGTTAAGTAGCGGTAGAACTTGGAATGGTGGTGCTGTTTATGAAATTGATAAGGTCTTATTACCCGAACATGTTCAACAAATTGGTAGAACATTTTCAGATATCATCATTGGTTTTGTATTATTCGGTTTTCTTGCTATGAGTGGTATTTATAGTTGGCACTTCTGGAATATTTGGAAAAGGGAAAGTCAAGGCTATCGAGAAATCGGATCATAATTTTATTACTATTGATATGCATACAAATGTAAAAATTATGAACACTGCGTCTTGCGTTTGCATCAAATGTTAACAGGTTATTGACTTTGGAATTTTTGACATTGAAACGTTTCATTTTGATATTTAAATCATCACGTATTCACACTTTTTTATATTAAAACAATAAATTTTATCTTGAAATTGTATGACATCTTAATTTTTTTATATCGTATCGTCTTTCTTTTTTTTGTAAATAAAATTTATTTGATTTAAATTATATTCACGTTACAATAAAATCCAAACCTATTATTAATTAAAGTGTCTTTTGTGAATAAGCACACACTAACTAACTTATTAACTTGTGCAATAAATAAAAAATGTTCGTTAATTAATCCTGATTTTTTTATTAAAGGAAATTTCCTAATTCTTGATTCTTAATCAAACGGCAACCTTCTAAAAGTTCCTTCTCTCATATTCATTTGATTAGCGCCAATAGCACTGGGAACTTTAATACCACAACAATCGGGAAATTCTTGACCAAAAGCATGCACATGATTATCGTCACATTCTAAGTCTTGCTCTTTTAATTCACTAGAACTTCCTTCAAAGTATATTAAACTTCCAAACATAAAATGTTGCATTATAGGCAATTTCCCAAGTACTTCACCTTTATACATTTTAATCATTCCTTCATTAACTTTTTTCCATTCTTTAACTCCTATAAATAAAAAAAAAGTTAGCAAATATCAAGTGAATAAAAATAATATTTTTTAGATTCTTGCCAGATATGTCATCCAACATCGGTGAATTCCAACGAAGAGATGCTGTTTTAACCTATATTATAAAAGTAAATTTTTTTATTATTTGGTTAACATTATTCCTCCTATAACTTAATTAAATAATTTAAGTTTGCTTTGTATATACCGAATTTATGAATTTTATACAGGCCAAATACATATATTCTTTAGAAAATTCGTCAACTACATCCTTATCATGAATCGACTTCGGCTTGATATATTTATGTCCTAAAATAAAATAAAAAAAAGATAAATAAACAAGTCTTTTTTCATTTCATTCAATATATATATATTATTACCTATTAATTGAGCTGATCCAAACATGAATGGTAAAAAGTGATAATCATCTAATCCCCAAACTCCGTGAGACCCAGCCGGTTCAAGCCAATATTTAAATTGAAGGTTCCTCATAATATCTATATATCTTTTTTAAATTAGGAAAATATATTCGATTTTTAACATTTTTTTTTTTTTTAAAAAAAAAAGTATTTATTTTAAATACAATATATTTAATGCTCACCCTTGAAAGACTCTTAATACAATAGATGTATAATCACCTGGTCCAATCAAACCCAATTTTTCAAAACATAATCTATAAATATTGAAAAATGACATGAAATAATTTTATTAAATATTTTTAATTAAAGATATACTTACAACCAAACTATGAAATTAGCTTCATGGCCTGTTCCATAATCTATCCTTTTTTGATCTCCCCAGCTTTCCATGAAATATCGTGAAACTTCTTTAACTGCTTCCGGAGGTAATGAAAAGATTTCATGAAGTTCTTCAGCATTCTACAAGTTATTTAAATAACGAAATGAAATTATTACAATTGGAATAACTTTAGCAAATTGATCAAATAAATTAATTACATTAGAAATCCGACTATAGAAGACTTTGAAAGCTGGATTCCCAAATCTACTCTTTTCATTTTGTACAGGTGGTATCTCTTCACAATAGGTATTCACTTTATTTAAAAGCTCCAGCATCTTCGACAAAGTCTATATTTATTATAATAATAAATACATAAACTTTATTCAATTAAACCTTAAAAAAAAAACATACCGGAGAAATAAAGCATTCAGTACTTAAAGGTAATCCTTTAGCTGAATGATTTAACCTCTCTATAAAACCAACAAAATCATTATATGCATCAGAATCTCGAAATTTTTCGAGATCGTCTTTGGTGAGTATTTGCCGTTTTGGGACCATAAAGGTTAAAGTAGTAGCAGCCATTTCTATATTCACAGAAAGAAAGTAACCAGAAATATAAAAAAAGCTTTCATCATTAGCATTAACAATTATCGATGTGGTAAAACTGCCGTTTTTGACTAATCATGACTCAACACATGAATTAAAGATTATTGGACGATCAATCTTATTATAAAAAAGGATGTTTATTTCGCGTTCTTTTCTTTCAAAGTTCAAACAACTTCCTTTTCGCTATTCAAATTGTTTCCACATTTCAAAAATGGCGCAAACCGGTACAAACAATAATATTAATTGGCCCGCTTCTAAAGTACGTTCTACTTTTATTTCGTACTTTGAATCAAAGGGTCATAAATATATACCTTCCTCCTCAACTATTCCTTTTGAGGATCCTACTTTATTATTTGCTAATTCTGGAATGGCTCAATTTAAATCAATATTTTTGGCTACTGTTGATCCAAATTCTGACTTTGGTAAACTGAAAAGAGCGACTAACAGTCAAAAATGTATTCGTGCAGGTATAAATTTCAAAATTATATCATTCGTGATCAAGATTATGAATTAGATGAATTATTCAGTGTTAATGAATCCCAATTTAATTCACAATGTATCATAGGTGGTAAACATAATGATTTAGAAGACGTTGGAAAAGATGTGTATCATCATACATTTTTTGAAATGTTGGGAAATTGGTCATTCGGTGATTATTTTAAGGTGTGAATCAATTTCTTAAAGTTAAGATTTTTAATAGAATATAACTATTTGTTTGAATTGTTATTTCATTGAGTTGATCTTTGTGTTTAAATTATAATCTTTAGAAAGAGGCTATCGTTATGGCATGGGA
Source organism: Rhizophagus sp. LPA8_4_AMF (assembly GCA_021464525.1). Classification (NCBI taxonomy): domain Eukaryota; kingdom Fungi; phylum Glomeromycota; class Glomeromycetes; order Glomerales; family Glomeraceae; genus Rhizophagus; species Rhizophagus sp. LPA8_4_AMF. The sequence continues at coordinate 9,165 of JADRCO010001031.1, forward strand.
GCTTTTAACAGAAGTATATGGACTTCCTAAAGAACGCCTTTATGTAACTTATTTTGAGGGTGACGAAAAATTGGGATTGCCTGCTGATTTAGAAGCAAAGCAATTATGGTTGGATGTTGGAGTAGAAGAAAAAATGCTGGTCCGTGGAAATTCAAAAGATAATTTTTGGGGTAAATTAAAACTATCATATTTGTACTTAAGATATAAACTAAAATTTATCTATAAAAATCTCGTTAATTTATTATTACATTGGTTGCATAGAAATGGGTGAAACAGGTCCATGTGGACCATGTTCTGAAATTCATTTTGATCGTATCGGTGGTCGTGATGCTTCTCATTTGGTTAATAAAGATGATCCAAATGTACTTGAAATCTGGAATCTTGTATTTATGCAATTTAATCGCGAATCGGATGGCTCACTTCGTCCGCTACCCAATAAAAATATTGATACTGGAATGGGATTAGAACGTGTCGTCTCATGTTTGCAAAGTAAACTTTCAAACTATGATACAGACCTTTTCTTGCCCATATTTAATAAAATACAAGATTTAACTGGTGCTAGACCTTATTCTGGTAAAGTAGGGGCAGATGATATAGATGGTATAGATATGGCATATCGCGTCATTGCAGATCACGTGAGGACTTTGACTTTCGCTATTGCTGATGGTGGTGTACCGAGCAACGAGGGACGTGGTTACGTCTTAAGACGAATTTTAAGACGTGCTGCACGTTACGCTCGTAAGAAATTTAATGTACAAATTGGTCATTTCTTTTCCAGCTTAGTTGATACTGTTGTGAATGAAATGGTATGTAATATAAATTTTAATCTAAATGTCATCATACCATTATAATTATTTATATTGATTTTCAGGGAGAAGTGTTCCCTGAAATAACACAACGTGTCAATGATATTAAAGAAATTCTTAATGAAGAGGAGGAGTCATTCTCTCGAACTTTAGATCGCGGAGAAAGACTTTTTGATACATATCTCCAGAAAGCTAAGCAATCTAATGCTGAGGTACTTCCTGGATCTTATGTATGGAGATTATATGACACATATGGATTCCCCGTTGATTTGACGCGTCTTATGGCTGAGGAAAATGAGCTTAAAGTTGATGAACAGGAATTTTTAAAAGAACAAGAAAAAGCTAAAACGTTAAGTCGTAATGCCCGTGCTTCCGGCGGTGACAGTCAGGAAGTTGTTGCATTAGACATGCATGACCTCGCGAAAATTGAAAAAGAGAAATTTGTTTCAATAACTGATGATACTTTCAAATATCGTACGTATTCAAAAAAACAAAATTTATTATACTTAATAATTATATTATAGTATTAAGATCATATTAATTTTTTCAGTAAGTGGCAACATTAATGCTACAGTTAAAGCCATTTTCTATAATCATACATTCTCTCAGTCTACGAGTGACATACCTCCTGGTAAAAATTTTGGTATCCTCCTAGATCGCACAAATTTTTATTCGGAACAAGGAGGTCAACAATACGATACCGGCTCTATTACCATTGACGGACAAGCTGAATTCGTAGTTGAAAATGTACAAATGTTTGGTGGTTATGTCTTGCATATTGGTTATCTTAAATATGGCAACTTAAATGTTAACGATGAAATAATTGCCAATTATGATGAAGTAAGGAATAAATTTAAGTTTCTCTTAATTTTATTAAGAGATTTATATTTATTTGACTTTTTAGTTAAGACGATGGCCGCTGAGAAATAATCACACTGCTACACATATTCTCAACTATGCGTTACGTGAAGTTCTTGGTAACAATATCGACCAAAAGGGATCTCTTGTTGCCCCAGAAAAATTAAGATTTGATTTTTCACATAAAGTAACAATTTTGTTTATTACTAATTATTTATGTCATCATTAGAGTAATCAATTTATTTTAAATTCTTAAAATAGAAAAGTGTCACAAACAATGAGCTTGCCAAAATTGAATCAATTTCAACCGAATTTATAAAGAAAAATCAAAAAGTATATTCAAAAGATGTTCCATTACCGGTTGCCAAAGCCATACATGGCCTTCGTGCTGTGTTTGGTGAAGTTTATCCAGATCCTGTAAGGGTTGTATCTATTGGTTACGATGTCGAAGATATTGTAAAAGATGTATCAAATCCTAAATGGGGAGAAACTTCAATAGAATTTTGTGGCGGAACGTAAGTTTAAACAATTTCAAATGTTATACTTAAAATCCTATATGTAAAAAGGTTTTTTGAGTTTATTTTCACTTTTGATTAGACATGTAACAAAGACTGGTGATATCAAGAACTTTACTATTCTGGAAGAATCAGGTATCGCCAAGGGAATTCGTAGAATTGTTGCTGTTACGGGCGAAGAGGCTCAACAGGTTAATAATTACTTTTATTATTTTTAAATTCTCGCAAAAAAAAGGAGGAATAAATAAAATAAAATAAATTTTGTAGGCTCAAAGAATTTCTGAAGAATTCCAAACAAAAATTGATTCGATTTCAAAATCAAAAGGTGCAGAACTAGATAATGCGTTAAAGTCGATAACCAAAGAACTTGATGCATCAAATATATCCGCTCTTAAAAAGTCAGAATTCCGTGAGAAAATTCAAGGTCTTAAGAAAGCTTGTGCGGAGGCTGATAAAGCTCAAAAAGCTGCTCAAACAAAAGAGGTTTGTTGAATTTATAATTTATTAATACATTAAATTATTATTTTGAAGTATAAGTATTTAAACTTTTCCATAAAAATTAGGCTGTAGACGCAATAAATACATATTTTAATCAAAATCCGGATATTCCATATCTAGTCAAAAAATTGGATGTTGAAACAAAAGCTATTGCAAATGCTATCGCTCATGTTAAAACTAATTTAAAAGACAAAGCTTTATATATTTTTTCGGTTGATGAAAGTTCTGGTAGAATAACTCATTCTTGTTGTGTAGGTAAAACGTTAACTGAAAAAGGATTAAAAGCTAGTGAATGGGCTAAAACTGTTTCGGAAACCATTGGGGGAAAGGTAAATTCTATTGTTTTTTTTATCTCGATTTATTAATTATAAATTAATAATTTAATTTTTTCTATAGTCTGGAGGTAAAGATGATTCCGCTCAAGGAAGTGGAACAAATATTGATAAACTTGATGAAGCAATAAAGATTGCAGACCAATTTGCCAAATTTCACGTTGCGTCATAAAACTTATTAATCTAATAATAATAGAGATAATTTATTATATTATAAAGAATTCGAATTGTAAAATAAAATATCTTGCTAATATTTTTATATGATGGCTTAACAGCTATATAAGTTACTATGCTTCTTGCCATCACAAGTGATGTTCAATGGACCAATTCAGTAATAAAAATTATTGGAAGTTTCCAATACAAATCTATTGAGGTCCAAACATGTTTTGAAAGTTTTTCCGTTGGATGGTTCTTTGTTGAACTACACCTTCTACAACGTGACCAAAGACGACATGTTTGCCTAAACAGAGAGACTTAACGGTACAAATAAAAAAGATTTTAATCAATTAATCAATTATGACTCCGTATAAAAAAAATGAACAAAACAAAAGATTATAGATAGACACTCCGCAAGTACCATTTTCAGAATCATAAACTGAGGCATAACCCAGTGGGATAAGCAATCTTTCCTTTTTCCCTAGTACATAAGGCCCTAAAATTCTCTGTTGTAGATTTGGAGATATTTGTTATTACACAAAGTACATAATTTTTTCTTTACCTGGAACATTTTTTATAAGTTCGAATTCAAATATGATTATCTAAAAGTGATAATTCGATAAAACTTAAGGTTGAAAGTATATCTTATTCCTAAATTTTCTTCCTCATAAACGGGCTCTCCATAATAAACTGAAGAAAACTTTTGGGGTTTCCATTGTTGACAGAGTCTGGTTCTATTGCTATTGACGGAGTAGTTGAGTAGTTTAAAATGTGCGATTGTTTGGGTATCATCATCTTTATACCTCTTTTTTCAGTAAATTCTTGGTCAACAGTTATTACTCACCATTTTGTAGTATTTCCTTATTTTGTTTCTTCTGTTATCGTAGGATTATATGTAGAGTTATAATTTACATATGTCATGGTGTGTTTATGCACATGAAAGAATAATTTAGCGCGTTAGTATGCGTGGGGTTTTTAATGCTTTCTTGACAGGGTACTGTTCAGAAAGGGCGGTTTAAATAATATGACGATAAAAATCCTAAATAATGTTACAAAACTTTTGATCATATATGTCACGATATCACTATTCTAATGGTGAAGCAGTTTAACAGAATCTTTTATTATTCAATGTCTTGTAAATTTATATATAATTTATCAGTATATGTATTCTACTCTAAAGAAACAAAAGGTGATATCCATTCTAAGAAAAAAAATGTCTAAAGAAGCAAAGTAATATAAACATATTCAATTACTATTTTAGTATTGAAATATTAAAAAGTAATTAGTTTAGCCAAAAAATTAGATGTTGAAAGATCTGGTAAGATTACTCAAGTCATTGTTGCTTGGGTAAATTTCAATTTAAAAAGAAAAAAAACCGCTTAAAAGCTAATTAGGGAAAAGTAAATTCTGTTTATTCTTAACTTTTTAATTTATTAATTGTTATTAATTCTATAGACTGACCGTTCAAGGAAGTGGAACGAACAAGGTTTGCTGAACAACTCGCAAAACTTCAAGTTATTAGTCATGAAACTCATTAATGTAATAATAATAATAGAGAGATTTATTTATATTATAGTGAACTAGCTAAAACTAACATTTTTACAGCTCGTTAAAGGTAATTGATATGTTAAGTATTATCACAACTTGCAATCTAACTTTTGTTGAAAGTTTTCCCACTGGATGAAGTTTCTTTAAATTTCATCACCACAATTTGAAATCCAAACTACCTTGGAAGTTTTTCCACTGGATGAACCCAATGTCTCTATTTTTTGGACTGTTTCCATACCTAAACAAAAAAAAGGTTAACGAGAGAAGCAAAGGAAACATCAAGTTAAAGGAAACTAATTAGAGGACACAAACCTTCTACAACGTGCCCAAAGACGACATGTTTGCCATCTAGCCAGGGAGTCTTAACAGTACAAATAAAGAATTGAGATCCATTGGTATTAGGACCAGCGTTAGCCATAGAAAGGATACCTGGTCCAGTGTGTTTCAAAGTAAAGTTTTCATCGGCAAATTTTTCACCATAGATTGAGTTTCCGCCAGTACCATCTCCTTTAGTAAAATCACCCCCTTGAATCATAAATTGAGGTATAACCCGATGGAATACGCAACCATTGAATCCATATCCCTTATCGTGAGTACATAAGGCCCTAAAATTTTCCGCTATAGATTTTGTTTTAAGATAAATTAGAAATAATAACGGCGAGATTTTGTTATTGCACGAAGTACGTAATTTTTTCCTTACCTGTTTTTGGAACAATATCCTTCCTAAGTTCAAATACGATTTTCTAAAAAAAAATAATGTGTTTACTAGAGTGTAAATACAAAAATAAGCTTAAAGTTAAAAAAATATCTTACACCTAAATGCTCCGCAGTGTTAATATCCTGGGTTTTACTTTTACCGGCATGAACATCAAAGAAAACTCTTGGATTTGCCATTGTTGATAGAGTTCTAAGAGTAGTAGTTTGTACAGTTCGTATAGCATTAAAAAAAGTAGAAGTGCGTAAAAAACACACGCTAATCATTACTGCGAAAAAAAACTCGAAAGAAAAAAAAAAATTTTTTTTTGACAATACTTACAAATTCTTTTTTTTTTCGCTAAAAAAAACGGGATGATGATGGGATTTTATAGTTTCTGATTATCGAAAAAAGATTACCCGAAATTTTCCGTTTACTTTTGTGAAAAAATTTTTTTTTCGTGGGGCGTGTCTAATTCGTCTAGTTAAAAATACAGTTTTTTATTTTAAAAAATTTTCCCACACACAGAAGTAACTATATGAAAATTTGTATTACCGTTTAAACACAAAAAATGAAAAAATGAAAAAACTTCGTGTTAAGTTCGTTGGATAAGATGAGCTATCTACATATATTCTTGTTTCCTTTAAATCGGGGATCTCTTTTCAGATGAAAAAATAGCGATACTGATAGAAGGTTCTAGTAATTTAAAATATAGAATACCATGTCTTTTCCGAAATTAGAAAACTAAAAACCTGTGCAATACATGATTTGCAGAAGTCCCATGATAATCTTAGGGCCATCTGCAATGTGATAAAATTCGTCTTGACTCTGTGGACACTGTGACAATATATTAACCTTTAAATAATTATCGATTTGTGATTATCAGTTATGTTGTTTTTAAATATGACTAATTTTAAGTCTGAATAAATATATGTAAAAGTCTCATTGATTGGTGAATAATTGGCCAAGGGAGGATTTGAATTACTTATAAAGCAATTTGAAATGGCTGATAGAAGAATAAAGAATAATATTAAGCGCTAAATTTTTTTCGGGTTGAATGGGTTGAATTATACGTTATTGCAATATTTATATTTTTGATTTTTAAGATAGCTTATTTTAAAAGTTATTACATTTAATAATGAAAAAATAATAGTATAAATTTGCCACCAATACTTATGTGAATTGTGAATTAAGAAAGTTAGCAAAAACCCAATTTTACATAAAATAAACTAGTATTTCTTTTAAAGTTCTATACAACTAACAAATTTATAAAGTAAATTGGCATTTTAAATTTACTATTACAGTATATGGTGTAACCGTGTAACCGTGTAACGGTTGTATTGATTAATTTGAGAAATTTTACAGATATTTAAAATTATTAAATATAAGAAAATATTTCTGTATACAAATAATTTACTAATGCGGGGAACATTGATCAACAATAATAACATAATATTATATCAAGCAGTAGTATAAATTATATTCATAAATTCAAATAATATTTCTTCAACGCACATTGCAACCATCATAATAACCATAACTACAACACATAAATATAATTCAACCATAAAACCAAATTTCTTTTTATACCACCAATACATTAAGAAACCAACTGCATTTATAATACAACCTGTTAATAATGAACCAACTATAATTGCTATATTAAATAATTTAGGTTTATTATTATCAACTTTATGTGAAGATGTTGGGGTTGGATTTTCTATTAAAGGTTTTCCTGATTTCAAATCAGAAGGTAATGAAGACATAATAACAGTTGAAGTTGTAACAGAAGTAAGATAAATTGTTGAAGTTACTGTTGAAGTTTTTGTTAAAATTGAATTTGAACATTCTGATGTTATTAATGGTAATTGTTCAAATGATCCTATTAAGAAATTTAAATGTAAATATATATCTGATACTGACATACTTACTGTATATAAAATATATGTAAATTATTACTGTACCTTTATTTATAAATAAAATTAAAAAAATAAATATAAATCCAATTCTTTTATACATAATAATCTTAATTTACAAATTTTCTTTTCAACTTTTTTTTTTTTCAAAAAGAAAAAAAAAGATTTAAAAAGTTATGTCATGTTTAAATATTTCTTTTGAATCACAACGCGATCAACGTAAACATTTTAATCTTACGTATTACAAACATCATAACGATTTTAGTCTTTTAAACCATTCGGATTGCTTTTGTTTCTATCAAATGACTATCAGATGATTATTAATTAAAATCATGTGATTTAATTGATTCCGCACTCCGCAGAAAATTTTTTGTGATGTAATCAGTGATTTCTTTGAAACATTACAAAAATACTCCGTCTTTTTTTGATAATCTTCTATTTACGTTTAGTTTTTGCCTTTTGGCGTCAAAATATTTCACATGCTATGGGATACCAAATGTTCATATCTATTGTTACTCGACTTACTCGGCTGATTTAAATATACTTATTTAATCTTTAGCCTAGTATTAGGATTATACTAACTATACCTTTTACGTTTTCTTATGACAATATTAGGTCATTCAAAAACATACATTTTTTTATCTGTTTGAATCTTCCTTTAATTACTTTAAGTTCATAATTGACAAATTATTCAAAAGTTAATATGGTACAGTAGCAGTTCCGGATGAAAATCATCCTTCCACTTAAGACTTGATTTTGATTGGTTGCATACAACAAGAATATGAACTATAAAGAACCTTTTTACGTTCTCGATTAGCCTTCACGATGATTTGGGCTAAATAATTTTTGACATAATTCTATCAAGTTTTTTGGTTACACATTTTAATTAATGGGATCAGCACAATTGAACAATCTATCACAAAAAAAGTTTAGATTTAAACAATTATATAATTACGCGTAAATAAATGAGTACTCTATCGCGCCAATATAGTTTAATATAACATTTATTGTCTCACAAGGATTTAGCGATTCACATATGTGGATGATAGACATAATGTAAAATAAACTTTATTTATAGTACTATCATACCAAATATTGTAAGTATCATAAATTACAAATCGAAAAATCTATCCTAAATCATAAACTTGAAGTTAATTGATATACACATAATAACTAATAAATGCTACATATTTTAAAATAAATAAAATTTTATCATTTTATTATCTTTAATCTTTTCTATCATTTATGAGCTTATCCAAGCATTCAACTAGATCTGTCGTATCATAACGTGCCTCTTTTGGCATTCCAACAAGTCTCAAAATTCCATCTATAATGACAAAAAATCTGAATGGCCACGGTGCGTACAATTTCAAGAAAGTATCATCCATTGTATCTGACAATACAGGTATTTCTAATTTGGTTTCTTTGACCATTTCTTGTGCAGCGGCTAAGCGATCAGTTAATGTGCGGTGTTCCTTAACAGATACAACGTTACCAATAGGCCAAACATCAGATGCATGTGCTTCTCGAATTTGGATCATGTAAAAATCTATCTGTGTGTGATATCGATTATATATATCATTAAGTACATGTGATATATATCGGAATAAAGGACAAGTATATGATCCACCAAGAAGAACAAGTGGTCGTCCCGGTTGACAAAGTGATCGTAATGAAATTATTGTTGGTGATTTGGTATCATCATTAAATGTATAAGATTTTAGGGGAACTAATGGGCAATCAGGTGCCATCATTCCTTCAGTGAGATTTCCAATATTAGCAATATTGTTGCGAACATATACTTGAGTTTTACGAAATTCAGGATCATCTTAATGAAAGAAATTTGATATTAACAACTCTTTAACTTATCAGAAAAGTTTGAGAAACGTATGCATTTTCTTTACCTGAATAAAGTTGTGGTGCACGGCGCAATAATTGTACTGCCTCATCTGAATAGCCAAATTCTCTAACTAATTCATGTTGCATTTGGTCTGTAACATCCATCCAGTCTTTGCCAAATGTAGGATCGTTCCCAACTTCATAATACCGTTTTTGTATTTCAGGTGAAAATCTTCGCTTCTCTTCTTCACGTAACAAGGTTAACAAATCTTCTTTCTTGGTTGGAAGTATTGGGGAGATGGTAATATTGGCAGCAGAAAGATCTTTTGGAATTTCCTTCGAATCTTCCTTTGAATCTAAGGGATTCAAAAATACCAGAAAATGATGTTGCACGTTATGAAGCAAATTGGAAATTGCGATACATTCAAAGCACAAATCGTAATCAGGGCACTCTGAACATTTATATCTTTATATAAGGAAAATAGAATTGTATTAGCAAGGAAAACAAAATGGATGTGCAGTATTTACAGTGGATATTAACCTTGCTCCTTTCCATTCACTCTTACCACAATAATTACAAGCAATACCAGCATGAATTCCATCTTGTAAGCGTTCTTCAATTGTTTGCATGTATTGTGTGAGTGATGGCAATGCATCAAATTCTTTGCGTCCACTAGTTTCTTGAAACATCCCACCACGTAGTCTAAGTACAAGATGCAACGTAGACTCTTTTTGAATATTGTAATCTGATATAGTTTTTCCATCTTCCAATTGCTTGCCAGCAAAAATAATACGTTGCTGGTCAGGAGGAATACCTTCTTTATTCTGGACCTTAGATTTAATCATATCAATAGTGTCGCTTGAATTAAAATCTAGGGTAACTGTTTTTCCGGTCAATGTTTTCACATAAATTTCCCCTTTATACTCTTTATGTTGCCGAATCATTGTCAAAGACAACGTGGATCCTTCGGTGATACCATAATGTAACAGGGTTTCCCAGTTATTCAAAGTCTTATCAAAAAAAATGAGCTGTTGATTTACAATTGGAGTGCCTTCCTTATCTCGAACCTTTTGTTTAACCTGGCCGATTGTGTCAATTGCCTCTACTTCTAGGTCGATTGTTTCTCCGTTAAATATTTTCACATAAATCGGTATTAATTTACATTCTAAATTCAATGTGGACCCTTTTTTGATATTATAATACGACAAGTTATGAGCGTTATATAATTCCCTGCCATCAAAAATAAGACATTGTTGGTCAAGAGGAATGTTTTCTTCATTTTGAATCTTTTGTTTAATCTGTTTGACAGTGTCACTTGTATCTGCTTTCAATTCTAAGGTTTTTCCGGTCTTTGTTATTACAACATGGATTACTGATTTAATTTCTAATTGTAATATGGATTCTTCTCGGATATTATAATATGACAAATTATAATCTCCATATAATTGCAAACCGGCAAAAGTAAGGATTTGTATCACGGGGAGAATGCCTTCTTTATCCTGAATCTTTTGTTTAATCTGGTCAACAGTGTCAATTACCTCTACTTCTAAGTCTATTTTTTTTCCATTATTTATTTTCACGTAGATTATCATTGTTTTACATTCTAAACGCAATGTGGACTCATCTTGGATATTGTAATCTAACAAGGTGTGCTCATCATACAATTGTCTGTCATCAAAAATAAGACATTGATGGTTAAAAGGAATGCCTCTTCTATCTTGGATATTCTGTTTAATTTGGCTGATAGTGTCACTTGTAACTACATTTAATATTATTTCTTCGCCGGTCCGTTTTGTTTTCACATAAATCTTTGCTTTAAATTCTAGATACAATGTAGACCATTTTTGAATATTGTAATATGATAAGGTTTCAGAGCCACTTAATTCTTTTTCCGCAAAACTAATTCGTTGTATGCGAGGAGGAACGCCTTTTAAATTCTGAATCATTTCTTTAATCTGGTCGACGGTATCACTCCAGTTTACTTTTAATTCTATAGCTTTTTCAGTCGTCGATTCAACGAATATTGTCATTGAACTTCTTGGAGTAATTGGTAACGAAGGAAGTTTCACACTCGAATTTTCACAGTCACTAAATATTGCCTCAATTAAATCTCCTTCCTAAGGTTAAGCATGAACAATTCATAACATTGTATATATTATACATAAAAAAAGAACCCTCTTTAATCAAGCGCAATCTCATAAACATTTACAAGACCTAGACAAATACCTTAATTCCCAGCATTTCAAGCGTATCTACAAACTGTACATCCTTTTCAAGGTACATAAGCTTATGATGCTTTTGATTGTACATACGAGCTTGGAAGTTCCTCAACAATATCTCTCCAGTAGTTTGTGCGGTCACATTTACTACATATACGGAGCCTGAAGGACATTTAAGACGGATAGGAAAAATTGGAACAGAGTCAAGCACGGTAGTAAAACGCATTTTAAGAGAATGGTTTGTTCGTTATTTCGAAATAGATGAACATATTTATAATATTTTCTTTTTTCAATCTTTCAATGACAATGACCGTATCTGGAAAGTCATTTGAAATTTTTTATGGTAGTATTTATATACAAAATTTGAGATTATCGTAATCATTTAGCTTTATCGGATTGTACGACAAACACAACTCATTAACTACTAAGGGGTACATGAGACGTGCGCGACGGTTGAGAAGATTTTGCATCGATGTGTATATTTTACCCTTTCAGAAAATGTATTTTGCATTTGTATCTTAATAATTATATTTATATATTTTTTATTTCAAAGACTTGTAATATAAATTTATATGACAAATAATACTATTTAATCATAACTATCCATCCAGATTGGATTCATGAAAGTTAAATATTGTAAATCAAAGGGATAAGTAAAAATTATTGTTCAACAAACTAGAAGCCACTTAATTTACATTAGGTTAATAATATCATTCATAATTGAATACCCACAAATTCAACAAAAAGGACAATCCCAACTGGTTTCTACTTCTTACAGCATATTGCAAATCTATTTTCCAGAATTCTGGATAATTATAATTGAGGATATTTCCAATATATTTCAAACTTTATATGTTATCTAATCTGTAATTTTATTAGGGTAAATATTATAAAGTAATATAGAAAAAGACAAAGAATCTTTTAATGCCAAAATTATATTTAGAACTTGAAATAATACTATATAACATTGTAAAATTTGATAAATTTTATATAATTTTTAGTATATAATTTTAATTAATACAATTATCCAGAATTTTATTTTCCAATATATATTTTGCTTAAATAATTTATATATATAATAAATTTTACAATATAAATTGAAAGAAAATAATTGGTAATAATGGTAATAAAATAACCAATATTGGAAACATTATAAAATAGAAAATGGAAGAAAAAGGATTAAGGATATATAATATTATATGTATTATTAAATTAGAAAAAAAACAATAATTTGTAATTTGTAAATATATATTAAAATCCTTTTTTTTTAAAAAAAAAAAATTTCACACTACTGTATTTATCAATCCAAATAAAAAGATACAAAATAGGTACAAGACCTATCTATAGTAAAAATTCTATTTAGCAGATAATAAACCAAACATCAATCTTAAAATAGGGAATTAAGTCAACCAATTTAAAATCAATCATGGGTCGATCAAATCAAGTGACTTGACTAATGATTTTGTGTATCAAGTACTCAAAAAATTAAAATTGATCAACATATAATCAAATAAATTTGCAACACAGTAAAATTGATTATATAATACTTGAATAAATAAAATCAATTAAAATATTAATCATGTTTTAATGATAAAATTGATTAAAATAAATGTGATAAAATCTTAAAATAGTAACTTCGCTAATTTTTCTTTGTAACAAGTAAGAAAGTTTCTTTCTTTCACACTTTCTACTTACTATAGTATTAATAAACACTTTTAACGTAAATAATATGTAAAATTGATAGTTCCTTATAAATAAATAATGCAAAAGTATAAAACTGCATAAAATTTATATAAGTCAGCTATTATATTTATTCAGATATGAGACTTGACTGATATTTACATTTATGAACAAATCTTCCAACTTCAACGATTCAAAAAAAAATTCGTAAAAATGAGGTATAATTTTTAATTTACTAATACAATACTAATTATTTATGACATTTAGAGGCATGCCAGAAATTAGCTAATATCTCTCAATTAGTAGCCTTAACCTCCCACCCCCATCTGATTGAAATCTGATTGGCTAAAAAAAATTTTTATTATTAAATATTAAGTATTATCTGTTATATATAATTAGTATTATACAATTATCTTGGCTTCTGGTGATTCAATTTGAACAAATGTTTTTTTTTGTAGAGCTAGATTTGTAAAGCTAAAAGAGAGCTATAAATTAAAAAAAAGTTTATTAAAATTGGATCACTGGAAGTCAAGGTAATTGCATTATAATATTATAATATAGTAATAATTAGTATTATACAATTATCTTGGCTTCTAGTGATTCAATTTGAACAAAATTTTTTTTGTTTTATAGAGCTAGATTTGTAGAACTAAATGAGAGCTATAAATTAAAAAAAAGTTTATTAAAATTGAATCACTAGAAGTCAAGTTAATTGCATTATAATAATTATAATAAAATAATTAAATTACTTATTATCTGGAGCTTTAGTGAAGGACTATTTACTGTAGCGAACTAGTAAAATTCACAGTACCAGTTTAACCCATATTTTTTCCTTCCTTCCTTCCACCTACATCACTATAATTTCCTTTTTTGAATTATACCACCCCTGCTTATTTCCCTTTTTGTTTGTAATATATTTATTTGTAACACATTTTGTAACGTATTTTTTATTTTTAAACAAGCCACTGTACTATGATTATAGTTGTTTCCGAAATTCAATTGGCAAATCCAAAATCCAAAATTACGAAATCATAATTAATTACGTAATTCCGTAATTTATATAACTGTGCAAAATTGCACATATCTCGAGATCTAGTGATTCGTTTTGGATGCTTTTACTACCATT
>JADRCO010001032.1:0-23345 GCA_021464525.1 Rhizophagus sp. LPA8_4_AMF
GATAGGAAAGGATAAGAAAATGGAGGAATCAATTTTTATACTTTTCTTTTATTAACTTTGATTATGAGTAATTATGACTCATACAAATATTACATCATTGATAATACGAAGAAAAGAGGAATCTTAAAGAAAGAAATTGAAGAATTATTAGATTAGAAATGTAGTACAGAGTAAAAATTTTATATATAAAGGCAGTAAATTCGCCTTTCCCTAAAAATATATATGTATGTGCTTTAATAATAATAAAATAATCGATAACATGGGTGGGAGAGTTAGCTTCATATCCTACCGAGTATCGAATACCCAAACGATTAGAGTAAACCTGTTTCGTTGTCTTTGATCACCACATATGATAAACTTTGTTGGCATGATATTGTTGATTATTTCGTATCGAACGAGGAGAAACACTAGTAGTAGAACCACTAGTCCCGTTACAAATAGTTTGAAAAAACTGTTTTTGGTGCATAATACAAGCACGTCGTTGGTGAGACATAATAAAAGGGCTGGGAATGCAGCACGCCTGAGTAGGATTACTATGAGAAAGGGTCGTCATCAGATTAAATCTTGAAGGAGCAACAACATGGTTGCAAGGGGTAAAAATACCAAAGTGAAATCTATATTTCTTATAAGAAAATTTAAAAAAAGTTTGAGTAGAATAATTTCTATTACATAAGGAAGAACCACGTAATGAAATAAAAGTGATTCTTTCCAGAAGCTTTGAGCGTATGAAATCAAAAAATTTATCTTGGATACGGCGTGGTAATACCTTTTGATGTGAAAAAAAATATGTAAGCATAATACTAATTTGGTATTTAACATTTGAAAACAAACTCGTGGAACTATATCTAACAGGAGTTGTGTTCATAAGATAATCATTTGTAAAAATTTTTAAATGAAGATGATTGGTACAAGCTGATTGATCAGCAAGCTGAAAAAAGTAACATTTTGAACGCTGACATTTGTAGATTGTATTAAAACCAGATCTAGTAGAATTAGGCACGTGAAATTTTTCCAGGAATACCTGAATGGGGTTTTTTATCGCCGACAGCGAAAATGAAGAATTTTTACAAGACATGAAAATATTTTAAAAATGTTTGTAAAAATAAAAAAATGAAAAAACTTTGCTCAAAATGAAACAAAAAGTGTAAAAATAAGGAGAAATATCCTAAATATTTATAAAAAGTAAAAGACAGACAACGTCTTGATAAAAGACAAAGAGGCTATAAAAGCTCAAAAGTAGGGAAAAAAAACTACTTTCGAAAAAAAATAAAAGAAAATAAAATAAGGAGGACTTTCCGTTAGAGGCCACCCCGTGGTCCTCTCTCCTTATCCTTATCCAAAAGGAAAAAAAAGCAACGAAAAAAATAAAATATAAAAATTACTGCAGTTTTTTAACAAATAAAACGGAAAGGGGAAAGAGTTTTTTTTTTTTTTCATGTAAAATAGTTTACGTTACATGTTGCAGAATTATAAATAAAAGATTACAAATCATATGACATGTGCTGTATAAATTGTTACTTATAAACTCTGGTCAAAATTATGATAATTCTGGTCATGCTTTTGTTCCCAGATTGTTGATCCTTTAAGTAATGTCATTTTATTTATTTTAAATTTTTTAATCAAATAATCTTTGTGCAATCAATCATTCTTATGCATCGTATGACTAAACCAAGATGGAATAGGTTAAAAAGAAACCTAAAATCATAAAATCATGGAAAATATTTTAGAAATTAATTTTTTTTTGCCATTGTGATTTATTAAATTTAAACAAAATCTATCTTGAAAAAAGAAATTTTTATTAATCCACTAAAATATCTATTCGGGATATCAATATTAGGAAATTAGAATATTTGGGAAGGGTTCACCACAAATCTAACAATCATAATACCGACAGTCTACAATCCCAACACCAAAATCCTGATAAACCTAAATCCCAGTTGAAATGATATCCTGACTGTTAAAAATCTTGACAACCAAAATCCCAAAATTTTTTTTAAAAAAATTTTCAATTAATTTAAAAATGCTGTGGTGAAGTAACAGATCTTAATTTATACAATATGGGCTTCTCTATCATTTTCCTGGCTCGCTTTTTGACTTCTTCAACAGCTCTTGCAACACTAGCACTACTTGCTTGAGGTGCATGGTTATGAGCAGCAAAATTAATAAGATAGTGCAAATTATTATGTAATAAAGTTGTTGCCCGGCCTTTGCATCCTTCTGACTTTCTTCTTTCACAACACCAATAATATTCATCCCTATTTCGTTCTTTTGGCATCAAATATCCACGAACATTTATTTTATTATTTCCTTTTTGTGATGGTACAAGTTCACAAAACTCGCTCATTTTTTTTTAAGAAAAAAATAAATATTCTCAAATAATATACTTAATAAAAAATATTACAATAAAAAAAAGGAAAAATCTTCCTTATTTCCTTATTTTAATTAAGAGGACCGTGTACAGTATATTACTACTAGATTACTAGTCCATCCTTTGTCTACCAAAATTAGAAACAATCGCATAAATTAACCAACCTCAAACTCATCTGATTGAATCTCAGTCGGGATTTTGGCTGTCAAGATTTATTATCGGAACCTGCGACTGTCAGGATTATGACTCAATCAGGATTTGGGTTTGTCAGGATATGCAAATAATTAATCTGAGCAATAGATTCTCATAACATTTGATTATCAAAATGAAAATGTGTGGTCAGAAAAAACACTTCTGCAATATTGAAATGACGTAAAGACGATCTTAACATTTGCTAAATGCTAAATCATTTTCATTTGAATTGCTTATAATAGAATTTAATTTACTTAATAATTTATATAAAAGTGAGGTCATTATTGTTATCTTAAATAAAAATGATTGTACTTGCAAGAAATAAATAAAACTTGACTTATAAAGTTATCAATTCTCTTAGCTGCCAGAGCAAAGCGGAGGACATTATACTATAGGAAGTGTGAAAAATCAGTAGTCATGTGATAGTTTCCGGTTGTCACATCGTTTCATATTTTCAACCTTCTTGACCTACAAGTATTTACGGCAGGCATTTTTTTTATACAGTAAATGTGAAATAAAAAATTTGTCCTGATGTATAATAATCAGGATACATGCACACCAGCGATTCTCATCTAAATGTTGGATTAGGTGGAGCTCAGGCACTTAGGATCTTGAATTTTGTACAGAACAGATTATGGCCCTATCGATCCATGTTTTAAATTCCATCTTTTTTCCATAAAAGGCTCATATTACGGGATTAATGACTTTATATCATGGAATTTATCGAATCATATACATTTTCCGTGAATGGATCCGTGAAAGGCTCATTTTTACGGAGTTTTACAGAAATAACGGATAAAATTTTTATAGAGTGGTTTTGACCACTGATTATATGGATATTTTCTTTTTTTATTTTTTCAACTTTTCTTTCAATTTTTCAGTTTCCATAATTTTATGGATAATTTTATCCCGTTTTCTCTGTACTGGTTGTATTTTATATGGGACAGACAGGTGCGATCCCTTTTTATAGTAGTGCTTTTGCGTCATTATGTTAGTAGATAGTTGTCTATTTTTACTTCATGTAATTAAGCGTTATTACTAGAAATGTACTATTTGTATAAAATTGAACCATAAACTATTAATTTTCACTCAAATTCTGAAAAATTTTACCATCATTTTTCATGATATTTAATTAAATCGTCATGTTTCACAATTTTTAGGAATGCTAATAAGACCCGAAATATACATAAAGTCGGGTGCATCAGAAGACGATTTTCAATCTTCATGCGAGAAGCATTAACATGAGTGATGGTTTAGACGTGGATGATGATGATTTTTTGATAATTATTTAAAAAGGGTAGGTTGCGTACAACGAATCAGCAATAACCATGTTGATCCTTCCTTTCATAGGTAATCCTGGCCGAAAAGTTGGTGCCATTTTAGGAACTGGCCGAAATTATCATATGAAAAATGCTTACAAGTTACAGCCAATAGTAAATCATTTTGGCCGTCACCTTACCCCTGAATAGTATCCTAATAATAATAATTTTCGTAATAGTTTCCATTTCCTAGTTAATTTTTACACTTATTTTCGATAAAACAATAGCAGATAGATTTTAAATTACATTATTATAATAAATGCTTTACTAAAATATTAGTGGATGATTTTTGTAAAAATTACGGTAATGAATTTCAAGGATTTTGAGAGAAATGTAGATAACAAAATAATTCTGGCTAGAATTAAGTTTCTTTACCCTCCAATTTTTTGACTTGATCTTATACTGTATGGATAGTTGGCGCGTTGTTCGTTTATAAAATTTGATAAACAACAACTTTTACTTACATTTATTATTAGATAAATATTGATAATCAGAAAATTTTGATACTAGTGATTTTTTTAGAATATTTCTAATGATATAAGTCTTGTTTAGAAATGAGTGGTATAACGAAATAACGAAAAGTACAATTTGTTAAATATACATTATCTATAAAAATCAAAAACTATAACTTAGGCATAACGATAAAAAGTTCTGTTTAATCCAAGCAGAAAATCTTTTCATAATGATACATTAAGAGATACAGCAATTAGTTTCTTCTCATTGTTGTAAAATTCTGAATAAGATTTTAATTAATAAGGATTTCAACTAATAAATAAAAATGGTTAAAAAAAAAATTGACGTTTCATAATTTTACAAATTTGTATCACTACTAGTGTTATACCTTTAATAGCTTACCATGGCATAATCATTTTCGCAGCTTAAACCCGTGTAGCGCACTCGTTTATAAATAATTTCTTCATGCGAATAAACACATTTCCAATACTAATAAATTTTAAGCAATTTATTATTTGTCAGACTCGAATTATAAAAAAATGAGAACGAGAAAATACCTGATCAACTCTTAAACTGATATAATACAGCTGATCAAAAATTTTGCATTAATTGACCGAAAGCAGTGTGGCGATGATTAAAAATCTTTAATTTTTGCCAGAATTAAGGTCAAAAATATTTTACATTCCAAAATTTCAACGCATCTAGAACATCTTGATTGTGTCGGTCAGCGTATGAAGATGTTTTGGTCTAGCGGCCAAAATTACCTGATTTATCAACCGGTCATAGATTCTCGTTCATTATTAAACTTAGTTCTTTTAAAAAATAGGGATTTATAATTCGTTTTAAAATATGTATTGGCTTAGTTGAGCGTAGAAAGTTAGAAACATTTATAGTAAGTGTTATAAAATCTAATAAAGACTGCACAGATATTGTTGAATTCTAAAATATTACGAAGGAGATCGATAATTTAATGAATAAAAATTCATTAACTTTTTATTAAAATAGGATGACTTATAAAGAAATGACATAAAGACATATGTTTCGTATTGGTGTATAAATATAAATCAGAATTAAACCATTTTAAGTTACATTTCGTCATGTCTTTTAAAATAACGTATTTAAATGATTTACGATAACCTCTAATTATTGCTTTAAAATAAAATACAGATTTTCTTTTTTTATGATTGTAATCCAATTTAAATAATACTGTGCATCATGTTACAGTTGTTACACCGTTTTAAAAATAATAATTTGTTTGTATTTGATTTGCATTTCTTTGTGGCTTTTTCTTTTATTGGAATAAATGAACAAAATTTAGGGGTGCATTAACAGCTCTAAAGTTTGCGCCTAAAGGGAGACAATGAAATATACGCCCATCTCCTGACTATCAAAAAATGCTTTCACTTTTTACTCCATCAAGTAGTTCATCCTACTGTCAAATATTGTTAAACTGAAACTATCATTTCCATTTTTGGATTTGTTATTATTAGATCGAAAAGGAAATTTTCGTAAAATTTGGAAATTATATTTATAAATTTTCGTAATTATAATTGCAAAAAAAAAAAGCGGAATTAAATTTATCAATATGACCCATAATTATTTACTAGGATGATTCGATTGATTCGTGTATTTCAGGAGCTAATTTTTGTAATGAAGTTGTAAATATATTTTCAATACATTATATTAGAACTAAATTTTACGTAATTATTTAAATGTGATGTCGGTCTAAACTCTATAATTTAATCCTTTACGTTCAAAAATTCCAATGAATGGTATAAATTAAAAAAAATAAAGATAATAAATAATATTTAGAAATTGTTTATTTCAAATATTATAAGAATATGATAATATCGCATATACTATTGTTCATACTGTATAAAAACTCCCACTGTACAATAATTTATAATTTTTACAATATCAATACTAGTTTGATCCGACTATTGACAATATAAAATATATATTATATACTGAATTATGAATAGAATGAATATATAAGTTTAAAAATGTTTGTTTGAATCTAAAGCTCATTTGCCACTTAAATTTCATTTGAAATTTATATCTCCTCTATCACTAATATGAATAAAATATTTATCGGAAATAAGACCCTTATATTTTTTCGATAACGTTAAGTTGTCCGATTTTTCTTTTTTTTCTTTTGTTTCTTTACACACTCGCGAGTTTTAGCATGATCTTGTTTCGGTAGCAATTTATTGAGTGGAGTATTAGAAAAGACGAAGTATTCTTGACTATCGCACATCACCGAGCTCTTTGTATCATTATTAACTTTTGTCGTCTTTCTACGCTTTGTTTCAGGCAAGCCTAGATAAAAATAAAATGAAGCCATTTTTATTTAACTGAATTAATTTTTTTGTTCGAAATAAAATTTGTTTAATTTGAAACTTTTTGATAATTTAGTAGGTGGGAAATTTGTCCTTTTTAAATGTTATGAGAATTATTAACGGAATTCTCACATTATTAAAAGCCGGGATGTGAATGCCATTTAATTCGATAATGTTTACTTAAATTATGCTGATGTGTGACTAAATTGTAAACGGTGATTTGTGTCGGAAAACAAATAAAAAGAATCTTCGATCATCACCCGATACTATCTTATTACGCAATCTAAATTAATGAAAGAAATAAAGTGAAAGAAAAAAGAAGTGTATAAAAAGAAAAGGAAAAGTAGGGGATGAGGGAATAAATAAAAGAAACAATGAAATGAATGAAAAAAAAATAAACAGAATACGTAATTGGGCACATGGCATGATATATATTTTGTTATAATTAATGCCTAATATTTTAGAATGATATAGAAAATTAATAACTGCTACGCAACCATTTCGGAAAAATTTGGATATTATTTTTTTTTATAAAGAGCGTGTATTAATCATAATTTTCTTTCAAAGTTTTGTGTGACTTACATTTTCAGAAATTATTGCTTTGTTACGATTCGTATTATTAATATATAATAATGGATGATGTATCTTTCTTTAATTTTATTTAAAAGATAAAAATATACATAAATATAATACAATACAATATAATATATATATATATGACACAATTGGAATACTATAAATTTTCAACAAAGTAAGAAAACAATAACATATGATCTTCATCACGAGGATCCCTAGTTTTTGTTTAAAAAACTCATTAGTAATACAATAAACAAACACATCGCGTGACTTTGATTTTCGATTAAATCGTATTTTTTTTACTAATATCACGTGATGCGCAAATGAAACCAATTAAAAAGTATTATTTTATAAGTATAAAACAAAAGCATCACCAATCAAAGTTAGTTTCGAGAACAGATTTTAAAATTTTCACACCAAGAATTTACACTTTTTTTACTGAATTAAATTATATTCGATAGACAATAGAATCCATTTCACTAGCATTTCGTGTGAATTTTAATAAGTAAAATTAAATTACAAGGCAACAAAAATTTATTTGATGAAAAATAGAAAACATTTATTATATGAAATTTCCACACGATAACCTATTAAGCATAGTTTACTAGGATTCACTGACGGGCTATTTAGCGTCGGACAGCTTACGACATACATTACCATTTCTTTTAAGTCTTATCTTTCTCCCTATAACAAATGTGAAATTTATGTTATTGTATGACTAATATTCAAGCTGTCTACAT
Source organism: Rhizophagus sp. LPA8_4_AMF (assembly GCA_021464525.1). Classification (NCBI taxonomy): domain Eukaryota; kingdom Fungi; phylum Glomeromycota; class Glomeromycetes; order Glomerales; family Glomeraceae; genus Rhizophagus; species Rhizophagus sp. LPA8_4_AMF. The sequence continues at coordinate 7,988 of JADRCO010001032.1, forward strand.
AATATTAAAATAGTAATAGGCAATTTATTAACACGGAATTTACTGGAATTCCATTTTGATGATAATGAAATTTATGTTATCAGATGATGACCCCTCTATTATCACACTTATCTACCAACATCCTAAAAACTGATATCGTAATATTATTTTATGGAAAGGCTATTTAATATAGTATGCAACGGTAGGTATGTTACTATCTCAAATGTAATGTTTAAGGAAAAAAAATGAAATAAATGTCTGCAGCGAAGCAAAGGACTACACAACAAACCACCCTAACGTTACCTCCAAAAAATGGTAGCCAGACTAATCTCATGTTGATTATCCATGATATGTGGCGTAATGTTTTTATTTATAAACTGGTTTTGATCAATTTAAAATCAGTTCATTTTAATGAACTTTTTATATTAATTATATCAAGCTAACAAAATTAAATCTGTAAAAGGGTGTCATGATGTTCTTTGATATTATGAAGAGTTTCTGAATAAAAAGGGAAAAAGTGTTTACGCTGCCAAGATAAAATAAAGGCTACTCGTTCAATAAAAATAAGCCACAGCCTGACATAATAAATTATTTGGATATAACCGGAACTATATACAATTCTTTAATTTCTTTATAATATGTTTATGAATTAATGAAGGAGAAAATGAAGAGTTAAATCTAACTTTTAATATTGAATTATCAACTTTTCATGATGCTACAGTATTTTACTATTGAACATGAAATTGGTCATCATATAATAAATTCCATCTCAGAAGAGGATGACTATTCATAGATTATTATAAGAAAATTCATACCGTTCTAAATATGCAGGTGTGTCTATTTATCTAAACTTGATATTTTGCTCTTTATTTCCAAGTTCAATAATTCAGCAATTACCGTTACAGTAATATACTATATGATGAAAAGAATTTTCTTCTTTGTGAAGGAATAATTGATATAGAAAATAAGAATACAAGGTATTGGAAATAGTATTATTAAATCTTTAGAACCATGATTAAAGTAAATTAAAAATACATTTACCGTGTTTAGAACGGAAACCGGATTTTTGACTATTGGATTTTGGACGAAATGTATGTTAATACGCCGGCGTATCGTAATTGATTACCGGAAATTATCATATGAAATGGACGGGGATCTTATTCTCGAGGATTTGGATTGGAACAAAGCTTTTTCTTTCCAACTAGGTGACCAAGAACCACGACTCGGGGAAACCTGATGAGTAGCTTGCTACAGTGACGTCGATTTAGGACGAGATTAGGAGGGGCTTTTATACAGTTTAGATTAGATTGATAATTAGATAGTCTAGATTAATATAGTTTAGTTAGTTATAGAGTTATACATAGAGTAGTTGTCCTTATATTTGTTCGTGTTCTAGTGTTGCTTTGCAACGCATCCATAATAGTTAGTAGATAGAGACTTTCTTTATGTATTTCTTTTGTACGATTTACCTTGCTTGCTTGCGTTATTGTTAATAAAGAAATGCGCGTTACTAACAAAAAAAATACATTTGTCGTGTTTTAATAAAATTCTAATAATTGAAATATGTAATAAATAATTAGTTTATTGAAATGAATTTGAAAGTTGTTACAATAGTCGAAATACTTGTGAAAGTACCAAAAATCGTTATCCGGTGTGTAACCCGACAAATTAGATCCAGCTGAGGCTGATGTACACTATGCAGTCACGTGACGATATACAAATGTGATTGTTGTGTTACATGTAAAATTTCAAATTTATGTTACTTTTAAATTTAAATTAATTATCTATTACGCCTTTAATTGAATTTATATTATAATTTGTAAAAACTATTTTCTCAGATAATTGAAAAGTCGAAGCATGTTTTCTGTAATATTAAAAAATAAAATATAATAAATTCAGTCGGTGAAAAAAAATGATTCTTTAGTTCATTTGAAATATAAGATCGACGCAACAATGTTTCTGGGATGATTCCCTAGTATTTAAACATTACATTAAGAAAAAAAAAATAATTCCTTTTATTATAATATATTTAAATTTTATCAAAATATGTTTCATTTTAAAAGTTGGTGATTAATAGAAGATTAAGTAATATTTCAATGAACGTGATGTCTGAATTTGTAATCATAAATGTTATATTCAGTGGTTATGGTAACATGCCTTACTTTTGCATAGTTACTTACAAATACCGTATACATCAGAAATTAAGCACCCCCGAAAATAAGCACCCCTGGCCAGAATTATGAAAATTTTGGCCTACATTATGCCGTTCCTGGCCGGAATTACGGTCAAAAAAGGGTGCTTAATTTCTGATGTATACGGTAATGTAATAATTATTTACTTAAGATCAAATTGAGCATTTCGAAAAGAACTACATTTTCTTGAGTGATTCGAATCATTTTTGTAATTAAGGAATGATAAGAATTAATCTACTGCTTTAATCCTCTGAAAACAAAAAATGTATAGTACTTTCTGCTTTATGTAAATTGAAACGTGGTTACAAATATGCAATAGAATTAATGTAAGCAAATAAAAATTATTCACAAAATGATAATTACGAAATATAATCTTATGATTATGACGTTAATGTTTATAATTGAAACTCTACCTTCAGTAATTGAGGATATTGACTTTTTACTTTTATGAGCATTCCTTAAAAACCAAACCATTTTTATTGAATATTATAAGATAAGCATATTGATGCTGATAATAAAGCCTTGCGTGAACATGAAATTATGTTGAATGGATACTTATAAAAATTTATTCATTAATATTTAATAGATTAGATTATATTTTAACAGATAAATTTTAATTACAGTATTAGGCGTAATTGTGATAATTCATCTTGTTAAGTCAAATCAAATGTTTTAATTTTATATTTATTAGGATAATATTTATTATTAAATATCAATTGAAATATTGTTAATTCTGTCTTATAATCTAATAATCAGAAAGTTAAATTATTTGCTGTTCAATTATTACTTGTACAGCACAGCCAGAATTACTTTATATATTGCACAGCCAAAAACATATATTCATATGTTGCACAGCCAAAAACATATACTCATATGTTGCACAGCCAAAATCATATGTACACACAGCCAAAACTACATACTACACAGCCTTAATGGATATTTTATTATATAATCATATTGAGTTTTACCAAGCATTATTCTTTTTATAATAAATTAGACATATTTATCACATATAAGTCCAATTATGAAGGCTTTCAAAGATAGTTTTTCCAATATTTTTGTAAATAAATTCTCAAATATTTCACCTGATTTTACTTATCCAATAATCATACTAATTCCATTGGTTATATTATTACTAAATCTCCAATCTGGTTTGTGTTTATTCTTGACATATTGAAAATATTGAAGAAGAATAAGTATAATTTTCCAGTATGGCATATATGGATAGTAAATATGTTATCTCATGCTTAATTAGAATCTCATAAAGAGGATATTGCAAAACTATGTGATATGATATGGTTAGCACATAGAATATAAGTCATTTAGAATTATATAATATTCATTTATAAATCTTATAAAAGACCTTAATGGAGATTTACAGATGTCCTAAATTATATTATGCCATCATACACGAAAAAAGAATTTTAATTTATATTACTAAATACTGGATGTCAGGGAATAGTCAGTAGACATAATATAGATTTGCATATACATCATATTATTCATATTTATTTCTACACTTTCACAGTAAACTCTTTAATTTTATGATACAAAGTTGGAAAAGTGTATGCAAAATAGAAGTAGAAATTTGCATATTTTTATGACAACAATAAGGAGTCAAGAAATACAAGAATTTAAAAATATGTCACAGTTATCAATAAACGACAAGTTTGACTGATAATCATAATAAAACTGGAAGTTTTAGTATTTATTTATTGAGTAGGAGTTATTTGAATAAGAAAAACTTTATAAAAATACCAAACCATGGTGTTGGTATTTGGTATATACAACACATTTATTTTTGTTTTTTTTTCGTTATGGAATTCCGTAACTGCCTTTATTATGGCTGATTTTCTTAAAAGTATATAAAAAGGCGTGAATTGCAGTTTTTTAAGAGGTTTAAATACTGTAACATTACAAATAAGATCACACTATATTAATTAAATAAATATGGGTTTATTTTAAAATGTAATCATTGGATAGTTAACTGTCCAAATGTGTTCTATTGAAAAAACGTTTTCGCACCTTATTTTTTATATATAAGTTCGTTCAATTTAAATTTTCTCACAATCTCAAAAATCATTATTATAATGATTAAGGTCATTTATAAAATTCACGAAAAGAATTTTAGCAGGTATATCAAAAAGGAAACTTGCATAAGCCTCTTTGCCGAGGATATGCCTCAAGAATGCAGAGAGTGTTATATTAGATGTTGAAAATTGAAGGATCATAATGCCACAAATTTGCTCATCAAAGCCAAGCCAAGTTCTTTAAATCAGTTAATCGAATTTTCAGCCACCAGCAGTTTATGGAATCAGGCACCCTGTAATGAAAAAGATGCTTATAGAAGGCTTTCTGATCGCATACTGTACATTAACACAATGTTGAAGGCTTTCATTATGTAGTTTTAAAAGGTCCTAAATATTAGTGACAGTGGATGAGCTTGAAACCCCATACCTAATCATATTTTGATAACTGATGTTTCTGGAAGAACTATTATTGCTTAATTAATAACCTACCTATATCTATAGTATTTACAGCTTCTAAATAATTGCCTTTCACATGCTGGAAATTTGAAAGAACTCCTTAAATATTTAGATTTAAACAGTCTTAAGTATTAACTGGCCATGGCCTTTGGAAAATTTATGCTTAATTAGATATTCAACATTATTTCTCTTTCAAATTAAGAAATTAAAATAATCTATTCCAGTAAAAGGGTTTATATATGATAATTGTAATCTACAATTAAAAAAAAATCAAAAACATGCCACTACAGTAGAGAAAAGAAAATACCATTTCTTATATAATTGTAACTCTAGATTTTATATGGTTAAGTTTATTGTACTATTGATGATCTAATGCATTTTGATCTTTACAAATAAATGCGCTAAGCTAAGTCTTTCTATGCATCATGATTATTATTGTTTGGCAAAAAAATGTAGAAGCTGTAATTTAAAAATCAAAATAATTCTAAAGGTTAGAATTCACCTCTCACACCAACTCTTATATGCATTACAAAAATTATAGAATGCTTGACTTTGGTAAGATGTTATACAATGATAAAATTTAAAGATAATGATGTTACATTCAAAAAGGATTTACAAGTGGCTGCCAAGTTATGATAATTCATTGTTCAAAAATTATTATAATAATTATTATTATATGGAGTGTCTGAAAGATTAAAATTTCCATTATAAAAAAAACCTGAAATACAAGAAAACACTTTTCAATTATCATTTAGATAATAATGAAATAATAACTTTATCATAATCTGTTATAAAAAAATATGTATTTAATATTTTTTTTTTTAAAAAAAAATTCTATAAATAAACCAAACAATATGAATTTATTTAAAATTTACTTTCGCGATGTCTGATAAAAGATATAGTGATGCTCGTGAAAAAGGTATAATAGAGAAACGTTTCTCAAAGAAGAAAAAGTTTAAGAAGAAATTTTTACAAAATTAACTATTACTACTATGCAATAATTTCAACCATTTATATTAGTAGTTTTATTTTTTTGTTATACAATTATATTCAGTCACAATATGCTATTGTTTAATATGATAAAAAGCAATTTAAAGTCTCAAATTTACATATGCTAGTAAAGGATTATAGATTATAGTAATACTAAAAATGAATGTATGAATGGAAAAAGAAAGTGCAAATTTCTATAAAACATTCATTAATCTTGGGATTTACAATTCACATCTTATAATAAATCCAAGGAATTTTCCTACCAAATATATTTAAGAAAATCTATATCAGAGAGTCTGTATAAAAAACATTTTATATTAAAAATCACACATATTCATCTGAAAATGTATTCTTTATACATTTATCACATTGAGCACACGATTTTTCAGGATATACTTTTAACTTAAAAACATGAGTAATAGCAGATTTTTGCTTTTATATAACAATTGATAAAATGAAATTCAAACATCTCGAAACATTACATGTTACATTAAAAGTAATATCAAATTAGTGGTGGCAATCTCAAAGAAATTGATGCATGTTTATCTACTTTGCCAACAATTTAAACATATATTATTATGTTTTTCAGAAGATTTTAAAATAAGAATCCAAGAAAATCAAAAATATTTAAAAGTATTAGATGCTGAAAGGGAGTTTGAAGATTTATGACAAAAGGTAGAAAGGAAAGGAGAGATGTTTTATTGATCATTGGAATGCCTTATAGCTATACAGTATATCTAAAGTATGTAGAAATATATGTTTATATGGAACTAGCTAAGCAAGAGAAGATTTATGATTTTTGTAGCTTATACATATACTACTAAAGAAATATGCCTTTTGTAACTTAGGCATACTGCACTACTAGAAAAATGTGTTCCCCTAGTTCCCTGCCAGTTTCTTGATAGTTCTAGGAGTGTTCCAGGAGCTGGAAAGTTTCTATAATTTATTTGTCAATATTAATTATTTTTAAATAGGATACCATCTCGCTCCTAGGCCCATTAGAAAAAGCCATGAAATACTTATTGGGAACTTATGACAATAAAATATTGCGCACACATGCTATATTATAATAAATAGGTTACTATTACCCAAATGCAGTTAGTTTTGAGAATAACATAATAATTGAAGATTAATTATATTATATATATTATAGAACTTTACTATATATGGAACCAGTGAAGGTTATGCTGAATATTTGAAGATCACAGCACAAAAGATTCAGAATATGGCTAATTATATTTTATCTAACAAAAATAATATCTAATTAAGATTTCAAGGGCCAAATTAATTAATAGTAATTAAAAAAAAATCATTAATGTGAAATGTCTAAAGATTAATAGTTACTTTTGAAATATATTAATATGAGACGCCTCATTATAAGAATGCATGTTGTGCACTTATGAATTGTTTTATGCCAATAATATTGTTTTTAGATGTGTTTTTTCTCTATAGAGTGCTTCTCCACCAAATATTTTTAAACGGGTAATAAGAGCAATGACAGTAGGGAAGTGTTTAATAATACCAGTTAATTTAACTTTAGAGTGGAAATTAATGAAGTAATATTATTTTATACTAATGTATTCTACAATTTGTATAATTAGTTTTAAAATAAGTGACAAATGGCCATGGCATACTTTCTATAGTTACTAAGGCAAGAGATGTTTATTTTAAGATGGCTAAACAACAAAAAAAAATAAGAAACATTCACATTCAATCACATACTGTATCAATTTTTGGAGGTTTTCTTGTGTAATTTACTAGCCAAAAAAATTTAGTGGGTTTGTGACGGCTTTCTGGAAATCTGTTTTATTATTAGGACTGACATTACTGTGTAAGGGAATTAATTTTACATATGCTAGTGGAGGATTATAGATTATATAAGCACCAAAAGTGAAATTAATGAATGAAAGGAAAAGCAAGCACAAACCTCTATAACATTTATTTATTATTGAATATTTAGAAATTTGAAGAAAAAGAAAATGAAACTTGCTAAATACATAGTATGATACTAATAAAAGAATTATATAATTACCCAAACAGATCCTTTTATTCAAACCTGACATTCTTTTAAATGTATTACCGGAACTCTCCAATATTTGTCAAAACTTAACAAACTTGGAGATAAATTGTATAGGAATTAGTTTTGAGTATAATGTAATTTCAAATATATTACTGACTAGAATTCTCCAATATTTTATATTGAAAATTTGGAGATAGAATATTGTAATAATATTTACAGGATTGAACATACAGTATTATACTAGATGTTTATTTATAAATATTTTATAGAACTTCATTATGATTATCATCAACAAAATAATATCAAATTCAAAATTTTAAGATCAAAGATAATTAATGGTAGTTTAAAAAAAAAATTCTTGTCAGTAGGAGACTGTACGGATTATTCTAAAATTTCATTTTTTGTTATTAGGTGGATATGTGGAATGTATCTGAAGGATCTTTTACTACAATTTAATGGATTTAACCATTTGTAAAAGATCAGCAGCTGAACTTTATTGATTATGAAGCTATATTGGATATTTATTTGTATGAAATAATTTATGGAACTTTATTATAATTAATTATAATTTATTTAACAAATATAATAATTAAAGAGGTTAATATCAGTATATAACACATATAACATTTCTAAAGGTTAAAATATTTAGCATTAGAAGAGGAAAGCAGAAAATGTATGAATAACTAAATTAATATTGCACTAAATGGAATATTATTTCTATATTCATTTTTTTAGCAACCAACGGACTGGATGAATTATTCACTAATTTAATATATAAATATTCTTCCACTTAATCCTACATTTGAGCCAATAAAAGAATTAACTCAAGATGCGAACAAAAATGATAAAGACTTATGGCTATTAGCTTTGGATATGAGTAAAGCATATGATAGAGTTAATATATATACGTTGAGAAAGCTTTTGAAAGAATTAAATTACCATCAGATTTTGTAAATCAAGTAATGAAAAATATAAGAAATATTAGAAAGTTTTAATTTTAATAGTTTCTTTTATTATTTTAGTCTATATAAATCATTAGTTAATAAGGAAACTAGGAAGGAAATTATTTCATTATCTCTTTTTAAAAGAACTACAAATGTTTACAATTCATGGGATATCATATATACATCATGCTACTCATCTATCAAGAAAGTAATGAAAAGAAGGAACAACTTTTATAAATAATTATTAGCATTTGAATTTGATATTATTCTCTTTTCAAATACTGACTCCATTATAAATGGATGAATAATCAACTGAAGAATATAGAAATCTTTATATCAAATATATGATCAATTTTAACTAAAGAATTAAATATTTACTAATAAATTTTTACATTTGATATTTAGTATTTGGTAAGATAATAAGATAGCTCAAGCAGAGTCAATGATAGTGAAATAATGGTGTAATAAATTGTCTTCATAGTATAGTTGAATAATTTTAAGATAATTTAATTACTTTGCACTGCACTCTTGCGTTAATTAAGAAACTATTATTACTAATCTAGAATTAGACTATTAGATTATTAAAAAATAGTTTGTTATTTATTCGCCAAATAATAGTGGCATAATCTTTTTAACACAAAATTTACAAAATTCCTCATTTGCAGATATAAAATATAAGAAATTAATAGATAAATTTAAGAGGAAAGGAACCATTAAAAAGTTTGTCAGTTTATTTTTATTAATCTATCAGAATATTTATTTATTTATAGGATTATTTTAAATAGAAAAAATTACAATTAATCAAATAATATTTTTCTATATGGATATAGAGGTTAGAAGTAGCACTTTCATATTATATTTATGATGATTTCATAAATTATAAGTATGTGTTACAAGAAAAAAACAGTCTAAAAAAAAAATTCTTTATATTTCTTAAACATAAATGGTTATTTTTAAAAAAAGAAAAACCCTTCTCTTTCATTTATAAATTTTTTAATTTTTTTGTGAATATATAAATTGTTTTAACAGATCAGTAACTAATATATATGGATTTGCATGAATATTAATAAGATAGTAATAGAATAATGGAGAACCGGAAGAGCCTCTCATATTTGATTGTTACTAATGAAAAACCATTTGCTACAATTGTGAGGAAGCTTAAATCAAAAGACAATTTCACTGCTAATTAATTGCTTATAAGCAAGTATTTTTGACCCTAGAAAGATCATTCATTTGGTAATTGCATCCACGAAAATCCATGTCAATATATCCAACTCAATAACAACAAAGTGAGAAAGAAACATAATATTAAGAGAAAGCTAGAGACATCAAAGGAAATGTTATAAAAAAAAAGAAATAATAAAAGTCCTGAAGGAAAAATGTCGAACAGGTTCTTAGCATGTATACCAATGTGCCATAAAAATTGTGCAAAGGAGAAAAACAAACTTTAGTAGAGGCAACAGAGGATATTATTTGTACCCTACATTAAGGACAAATCTCATTCAAAATTCTACTTTTTTATTGCTTTTTACTCATTTTCACAAAAACCATGAAGGTAGGAAAATGAAGAAAAGTTTAACAATTACTTAATAATGCGAGGATTTTTTGAGTTTCTTGTAATTTTAATATTTTTGATAGCTTTACTTGTCCAAGTTTGGCTAAATCTTATACATCATTTCAATTTAATGCAGGAATTCAAGGTACACAAAGTGTAATAAAATAATCAAATTCATATTTGAATTAGTATATGTCATATAACACCACTTCAGTTATAATGAAAGGTTATTTATTAATTCTGGAAATAAGAAATTAGTAAAAGCATCTAAAGATACCTTTTTATTTTTTAAGAAAATTAGTCATGTTCATAATGTTAGCAGTATCAGAATGTAAAGGAAAATAAATTAAAATAAGACAAGATCACAAGAGAAGAGCGAAAAAGAATTCAAGAATGCAAGTTGTAAGTAAATATTTGATCATGAAATTTTAAAAAAAATCAAGTGTTCTAACGTAATTAGATTATTTATAATGTTTGCAATCATATTATTAGAAAAAAAAAGGAAAACCAATGCAACAAATTAACTTAACAAAATACAAATATGCATGGTGCAAATGACACATAAAGTTATCATAAACAATAAAAAAAATTTATTTAATGTAAGGCTTGGGAGATTCATGAAAAAGAAATATCAAGATTTGCTTAAATCTTCATTTGTCACATATATTATATAAGTCTTTTCAGTCTTGCATTGATACAAAATACTTATTATTTTTAAATAGTGAAAAGGTGAAATTATATACATTAATCTTCTTTTTACTTGGCAAGTAATTGTTAATAGTTGATTTTAGCCTATCTTATTAAAATAATAATAATTGAACATTGAATTTTGGTATCAAATCTATTCCCTACATAAAATATTACTTCTTGATTTTTTATAAATTACCTATCTCATGGCTTATTTTCAATTTGAGAATCCTAAATTTAAAAATGTTTTTTTTCTTATTGTACAATATATGATTATAATTAAAATTATTTATTTATAATAATAAAGTTTATATTAATTTATGATAACATTAATGTCAACTTTTCTAATAATCAAAAATACTAAAATTCAAATATTATTACATACTATATTCATAATTAAATAAATTAAAATAAATTATAATAAACTAAAATTTAAACTATAAAAATCTATGGTAATTAAGTAATTGAAAATTTTTTAAAATAATAAAAAAGATAAACTATAAAATAAAATCATAAATTTGAAAAAACATAAATATTTAATCATATATAAAAAGAATATTATTAGTAACATTAAAATTATAAATTAAATATTGTAGTAATAAATTATGTTTATAATACCTCCTATTTGTATTGAGTTATCAATTATTTAAATATGAAATATGATATACCTTTATTACTATCTTCATGTATTTCTTTATTAGCTTCTTCAGTTGCTATCAAATTCTTATTAGTATTCATACATTTATATATGTAATTCAGGAGTTTCTTTTCCGAATTTGGGCATATGCATAATGCCAAATTTAAATTGTTTCTTTTGTTGTAAAAAGGTGAGTTTCCAGATGATAATTCAAGCTGTTTAAGTCAATAGTATATGACAGTGTTTAAGACAATATATGGTAATACTCCATATACGTACACTAACATCTGATTTGTTCATTTGCTGGTCCTGATAATCCAAAGTTTAAAATGAGATTGATTATTACTGACTTGTTGGATATTTTCATTGTAAAGAGCTTTATGAAATATCCTAATTTATGTTGAACCAAGCAAGAATCCAACTTTATTTTTTCATAAAATAAAGATTATTTGAAAGATTACTTTTCAAATTTCTCTATTAGCAAATTCTATAATCATTGTAAATTCATCATTATCTGAGTCTTTTGTTAGTACATAAGATTCCAATCCGCAATACTTTGCTATTTTAAATTAAATCACATTATGATAAATTAGGATTAATACTATATAAAAATGTACTACATTTTAAATATTCTGAAATATTGTGTTATCCATTTAGCCTTTTCAAAACAACTTTCTTAGATATATATATCATAGATTTTTGATAAATCCTATTATGATATTTATGCTATTCTAATTTACACTTCGGCAAATTCTATACTGATTTTTCAATAGTTATACAGGAATATATTGCATACCCGTTTTTGCCTGGATGTCTATTATATTGTTAAAATGGGTAAGGGAAATAAAGTTAAATTAAGCTAAATTGTAGTCAAATAATTATTTAGTTTCTTAATAAAGTAGCTTTATTTTGTTATCCAATACTTGTTAATAATATTTGAAAGTGATGATCATAAAAATTGAGTATTTAAAAAGTATTCTAATAGAATTAATATCTTATTATTAATAATTAATAATTAATAAGAGAAATTTCAAAGTCATTTACACAATGTACAGATCGTGTGGTAATAAATTATCTATTGATTTTGCGGTACAGGCAGTAAAAAGACATTTAAAAAGGATATTTTTTTTTATATCACTTGAAAAATGCATTAATTCTTTTTGTAACGCTGGTGAAAATTTTACGTTTATGCAATTATTTATATTTATTTGGGGGCTTTGCTAATATGCGATTCGTCAACATTTAATTTAACCTTATATTTTCATTTCTTAAACATTAAATTTATTTTCCACGATTAAGTAATTGTTATGATGTTACAAAAATATATCACGAGAGAACTTCACATTAAATAAAGGATAATTTTCTTGGATATGAATAAATATATTATTTAATATACTAGAAATCTGAGTCCAGAGCAAAAAAGAAGATAAAATTAAAATTTGTGATTTTATTGGCTGCCGATCATGCGATTGGAACAGGCCCCGTGACCACAAATTTCTCATAGTGCGAAGAAACATATTGTCCTTTGCAATTATTTAAGGAATTTAATTGTATAGAAATTGGAAAAATTAATTGATTGGTCACAGATATTATTGACCATATAAAACGACAAATAAAAAACATATATTTTTCTATAATTAATCATGACGATGAATATTTTATTCACATTTTCATTATTAGTATTATTTATATCATGGAGAGTTGGGAAGAATAGGATTTTTTCCCAAAAGAAAAAAAATCTTAGTATTTCCCTTTCCATTAAATAAATGGGCATTCTCCTGGAGAGTGTCACTCGTTAAATATAACATGTGATTAACTATTTAACTATTTTTTAATAAACTAAAATTAGAGATTCCCGGCTATCTATATGAGACCGGAAAATAAGTAAATGAAGACTCCCGATCATTTATAATGTCAGCTAGGGATTGCATATTTAATTTTAGCTTCCAAATTTCAATAAAAGAATAATTTATAATTATTATATACGTAATAGTTATTTCATTCACTGTGAAATATCATGATTTTCACAGAGCAAGATATCCATTGATTTTTACGGCTGTACCGTGAAAATCATGATATTCCACATTGATTCCGTGAAATAACTATTACTCTCTTTAATATACCTTTTTTTTAGAGTTTTAAAAGGTTTTGCATTAACAAATTTAACACAAAATATAATTTATTTTTAAAAATAAAAACTTAAATATTTAGATTTTTTTTTATTCTAAGTTTTTAAAATAAATAAATTAAATTAAACTTCTCTTAATAAATTTCAATTTTTTTATCGTTCTTATCGTTTAAATCTTTTTAAAACCTTCATTTTTTTTATCATCCTTGATCGCTTTCCTCATCATCCCTTTTTTTATTTTTTTATATGTGAATAAAGTTCATGCTTATCACGGCCATCTGAACTATTAAATTTTTTATAGCAAAATCCGATAGTACAGTAATACTTGGGCATGTCGCGTAACTTTTCACGATCAACACTTGTAATTTTATTTATTTTAGTAATTTCTTTATCTTTTAAATATTCATTAATTTGTTGTTCGAAATCATATTTATTAGCTTCTTTCATTGTAATAATAGCACTTGAGGATGCCTTCTTCCATTTATATTCAATATATGTTTCTCCATCAGTCCCATCAACCTCAAATATACGGATAATGCATTCAAAGTCTTTTTTAGTTGGTCTCTGTTCTCGTCTCATTTTAAAAGTATTTTCAATAAATTAATCTGTAAAATAAAAAATGATATTTAATGAAAAGAAAAATAATTAAACATAAACTTAATTCTTAAAGATCTATACACGAAACCGGGATTAAAATGCTCAAGTTGTCAAAATAGCCAAAATTACAACATATCACATGATTGTTATAATTACAATATTAATTTGAAATGAGAAACTAGGGACAAATTACTACTATTTCTTATTAGTAAATGGAATCCAATATGCATGGGAAATACACGAAACAAAATTTTATCTTTTAATAAACTATCTTCAATTTAAGAAAATAATTATATTAAACTTAATTCAAAAAGGAATATAAACACTATATTTATCAACTATGAATGCTAAAGCTAATATAGCATTTTATAAATGATGTACAATTAGAAGGAATGTTAGATTCCAAAATTGCGAAAAATCATCATATTATATATATCCCTTATTTTTATTAACCGATTCATATGCAGATTGCTAATTAAATAATATGGAAAGATTCAAATAGTATTAATTTCATAAAAATTGGAACGATATTGACAAAGTTATAATTATTTAAATCATGTGACATGTCGTAATTTTAAACATTACGGACTTGACTATTCATGTATCTTTACTATTTTCAATATTCTCAATCATTGCCTATAAAACTTACATAATTAATTCAAGAATTTTTTCATAAAATTTACAATTTTTCAATTATTAATTTTTTTTTTTTTTTGAGCTTGAGCTAAAGGCTCCCAAGTCTTTCAAGGGGTTTATTTATATTAATTTGAAGTTATTCCGCACTAAACTAATTTAGAAGCATAATAATTACGTAATGTTAATATATAATCATTATGTAATGTTTATTATGTAATCATCACGTAATGTTTATGTAATCATTATGTAATATTTATTATGTAATCATCACGTAATGATTATGTAATTATTATGTCTACTGTGTAATAATTAGGTAATGTTGTTATGTTATAATTACGTAACGTTGTTATGTAATAAATACATAAATGTTGTTATGTATTTTTTACATAATGTACAGCATTATAGGGCCAGAAATTACCGATACTATACTGATACTTTAATTAAGAGCACCCTTAACCTAGACCCCGGGTCTAGGTTAATATCCTAGACCCCACTTCTTTTAAATAT
>JADRCO010001033.1:0-23323 GCA_021464525.1 Rhizophagus sp. LPA8_4_AMF
GGCACTATGAATTTTAGTTAAAAAATTTGATCGGTCCTATTAGACCGATCGGTCCTAATCGGTCCAGTCCTAGGACCGGACCGTTAACATCCCTAATTAGAAGTAACAAGGATGATCATTTTAATACGAGGAGGTAAAATTACAATTAGAAAAATTATGGGAAATAAAGCATATAAAAAAGCTTTTAACATCGTTAAAAAGTAAAGAAAATTTATTTTTAGATGAATTGATTGAACACGATGGGAAAAAGTTATTTAAATGAAAACATTTATGTAATGAACAAAAGTCATCGAAAGGTAAAATACCCAAGTGGTTTAAAGTTATTGAAGAGTTAGTAACAGAAGAAGATAGTAGATTTTAAAAAAGAGAATATTATATTGATATGGAAACCGTATGGAATAGAAATATGAAATACAATGAAGATATAGATGGAACTAAAAGAAACGAAATAATCACATGGAATAATGATATAGATACGATATTTTGTATTAATAAGAAAAAAACGAATAATAAAAAATTTAAGAGAATGGGGATCCATATGGTAATCAAAAATCCTAACGAAAAAAATAACTCTCCTGAATTAATTAATTGCAAAGGATATAGTAAAAATATTAGACCTAAAAATAGAGATAATATGGGTTTTATTTATATAGAGAATGAAGTTAGTAGGAAATTAAATACATGAAAAGAAAATGAATACGTTAAACGTTTTGAAACGTATAATAATTTAATTTGAATAGTTTATTGAAAGAAGTTGATGATGACAATATTAGAGATATAGAATTTAACGAACGTATTGAAGCTATAGATCAATATATTGATGCTGATAAAGAAGTATTAAATATTATTAAAAATAGTATTTTAATCGAAGAAGTAGATTCGATTAATAATGATGATATTATTAAAAATATTGATTTAAAAATAGTGGGAAACGTAATTTTAATCGAAACCACGAGCGAAAATTTGTTACTGAACTATTTATATATAGTCAAAATTTACTAAAGATTAATTTAAAGACTATAGTTATAACGATGGATGATGATATAATTCGTGCTAGTTTACGTATATTAATTATGGCGCTTTTACTAATAGATAAAAATGCAAAGTTAAATTTAATTTGTGAAAGTAATGTTAAGAAAATTATAAATGAATTTATCAATCTTCAAAATGAACGTAGAAGATTGGATAATCGATATTATACTGAACTCACTTTTATCGAATTTTGGTTAATGTTAAGATAAGGATAGGCCAAAATGATGAAATATTAGTAAAAGATAATATAGAGATTAAACGTCTAAAAGATAGTTTATCTAAAGTTAATCTTAAGAGTTTACAAGATTATACATTTACTATAATGTGGCGATCAAAGAGTTTAATCTATTTGGAATTCTTTATTAATATTTGGCGCTTATAGAGATTGGGCTAAAAAGAAATCGGTTGTGAGACAAAAGAATATATTTATTCATAGTGAGACAGTAGAAGATTTATTTTATTATAATATGTTAATTGAGATTGATTGGAATTTTACGCTAACGTTTATTAGTAATCGTAATAATACAAATAAGTTTGTAACAAATATGGAAGATTTATGAACGAGGCTACAAGGTTAAAAATTTATTGAGAAAATTACCTACTTATTCGGTTTTGTATGAAAGAGAAACGAATAAAATTGATTCGAGTTTATGTATACGATGTGAAGAGGAGATAGAAACATGGGATCATGTATGGCTTTGTAGCAATAATGAATTAGGAATTAATGTTATTATTAAATCATTAATAGAAATTGAAAAAGAATATAAAGAATGTAATAACATGGATAAGTGGGAGTTATGTAAGAAAATTAATGCTGATTTTGTAGCGATTTGCAATGAACCGTCACGAATTATCATCAACCGATCGAAATCATGGGAGATTGTCAGAGAAGTTTTTAACAATAAATTTAATAATTTTACATCGAATCAGGAGATTAGAAATATCGTAAAGGAAATTTGAATGAGATGTTACGCAAATTTCAAAAAATTAATATGGATTAAACGATGTGAAGAAGTTATAGAAATAGAAAAGGAGTAAAGGCATACAGAAAAAGGATAAAAAAAGAAAAAGAATAAATCAAAATATTAATAATGATGCTGATGATGAACAAGCGATTACCAATTTAGCAGTAAATGGACAAGATTTTTAAAAGTACGGAAAGATAAAGCTAAAGTTTTAGAAAAAGACATTACAGAAGATAAAATGATGTTTAACGTCATGAGTAATTTAGCTATTAATAACTTTTGGCATTCCACGGTTAAAATTAAATTAGCTTGATAAATAATAGGTCAATAATACATAGATTATTTAGTTTAATTTATTAGGGTAGATATAATTAGATAGAACGGTTAGTTATAAGGCTTAAAGATTTATTTCTTTTTTTCTTATGTATTTCTAAATAATTATGTATTCTATTTTGAATTATGATTAATAAAGGAATGCGTTACTAATTAAAAAATAATAATAATAATAATGCTGATATTATAGATAAATTAATGAAATTTTATATCTCATATCTCATCTGAAAATTTCTGAAATACACTTAGTTAGATAACTATATTTGCATAATCGTGTAAATGGTGTCGGACTTCCGGTCAGGGGATAAAAAATCAATGTAACTCCCGAATTTGTCGGCAAGATTATTTTCAATATAGTATACTTATTGTACGATAATGTTTTTAATTCCTATGTATGTATTTTTTTGAGTAAAACGAATACAAGTGGTGTGAGGTCAACGTCATGCGTGGTGTATTACATAGAATTTCACGTGTATGATTTGTAAGGACCAATGTGATAATCAATTTTGAAATTCACAGATATAAAAAAAAGTATAAATAAAATTTTTTATTCTTACGCGTTTCGCGTTAAAACATAAACATTTTTTTAAAAATTATTAAAATAGATAGTTTTTTATTAATAAAATCAAGCGACAACTTCTATTATAAAAAGATGTCATCCATAGAGATTAACAAAGAATAAATTATATACGAAGAAGATTTAAATATGGAGGTAATTTATTATTTTACAGTGGTATATAGTTGTATATGTATTTATAACTATAATAAAAAATTCCATAAAAATAAATAAATAGATAAAATAGATATCTACGAAGTTTTTTTTTATTTTTAAAAAAAGCAGTTATGAAGCATACACCATACGCTTCAAATGTTAATGCGTATACAAATAAAAGACTTTTTTGGTCATACACCACACATGTGGACGATCTTACATCACCTTACCGTATTTTTTTTATAAATACTAATAAAGAAATGCGTGTTACTAAGGCCGTTCCAACTTGATTGTTTGTTTAGCGTCCAGATTTTCTGAAAGTTTGAGGGGGGAGGAGGTCTTCATAAACAAACTAAATGAAATAAACATAATAAAACTTTGGAATTTCAGAAAATTTGATTTAAATTTAGAGAAGGCATTTAAACATATATGTTGTTAATGTTTATTAAAGCGGATTTTTAAAAAATAGAGGGGGGTGGGCCGGTGGGGTACGTTAAACAAACAATCAAGTTGGAACGGCCTAACAAAAAAAAAAAATATTTGTAACATAAGATCATCAAGAGATTGTCCATTACTCCTATTTAATTTTTTTTTTTTAAAAAAAAAAAGGAAACATGTTATCTCAAAGTGATATTCACGGAATTATATGTAAAAACTGTGATAAAATATATAGCAATATATTTTATATATGATGTACATTATACGTAAGTAAGAATTTAAAATATAATTACACAAACTGCTGGACTAATGGAAATGAAACAATTGATGATTTTATTCAGGAAATGCAATTGAAAATTTATACATGGGATGATGTAGTCGAATGAATACCATATAACCAGTTCAATTATATTAAAAAGATAAGTAAAAGTACTTTTGCTACAGCAATATGAAAGGATGGTTCATTATAATATAATTATGAAGAAAGAAAACAGGAAAGAAACCCTAATGAAAATGTTTTAAAAATGCTTAAATAATTATAATTTACAAAATGATATTAATAATGAGTTTTTAAATAATGTACAAGTTTAATTTCTTTTGTTTTTAATTTTTTAAAAGTATTTTTTTATTAAATTGACTTTTAATTATATTTTAATAGGTTAGAGAATATATATCCTAAAGTATATGGAATCCAGATAAAAAGTTAGGCATCAGTGTAAGAACTGCGGCGAAATATATAAGATTCATAATATAAGTGGTGTAGATCATAATATTAAACAAAATTTTGCAAACTGAGGATTGACGAATTTATTCAAAAAATGCAACTGAAATTGAGAGTCATTATCGTTATGACATAATTGTTGAATGAATAATACCTTATGATCAGTTTAGTAATATTAAAGAGATAGGTAAAGGTGGGTTTTCAATATTTTATTCAGCAATATGGAAAGATGGTTCATTAGAATATGTAAGTGATGAAATGGAATTAGAAAGAACTATACCTAATAAATAAGTTGCTTTAAAGTGCTTACATAATTCACAAAGGTATGAGATTTACTTTCTTTAATCTAGTAGTAGTAGTGTTTGATGCTCGACATAAATTTGCACATGAATTTTTACAGTGCCGATCTTCTGAAAACTGATTGGTTAAAATTATGTTTCCTTGTTATCTATAAATGGAATAGGTGTATCACCTAATCACAAGAAAATAACTCCGAGAAATAAATTTATCCTAATTTAAATAATTTTAAAAACAATTTCTCCCCTTTTTCTTTCTTCATTTGCAATATGGCTTGCTCAAAAGTATTGTTAGGAAATTTTCCCGAATTAACAGATGATATTATACAATACTTTCAGGATGACATTCCAACATTACGTTCATGTATTTTAGTTAATAGATTTTGGTGTCAAATTGCAATTCCATTATTATGGAAAGACCCGTTTTCAATGAAAAATCCTAAAAACTTTCACTTTATTGAAATTTACTTGCATAAAATAAATGAAAAAGACAAAACACAATTAAATAGATGTGGAATTAATAATAATATATTCCCTTCAAAAACATCATTTAATTATTCCAATTTTATTAAATGTATAAATACACGAAACATGTGTTCCATTATTATAAATTGGTTTAAAATTAACAATACGTTTACCTGTTCAAAAGGACGTATTTTTTTATTATTAATTAAAGTATTTATTGAAAATGAAGCTAAATTACATACTTTTGAAATTGAAATTTCATTTAACTACCTTATGAGCAGAAAATTTTTTAATTCTATTTTTAAATTAATCTTACAAAATCCAAAATTCATTAATAATATAAAAAATTTAAAACTTCATTTTAATGAAGAAATTATAAAATATAAATTTGATTATAATTTTTTAAAATGTTTTTATTATCATTGCAATTTAATTTCATCACTTTATATTAGATTTTCAAATTATGAAAGTTTTAATCATAATTACATGACAATTGAAAACCAATTATCACAAATTATTAATTCACAAAAAAATCTTGAAAAAATTATTTATACACGTAATAAATATATACATTCTTATCCACCAACAGGTTATTATATACCATTATATAATAGTATCATAAGTGGTTCTAATAGTTCAAAATCTTTAAAGATAATTATATTTCATAAAATTGATTTTAGAAATATATTACATATAAAAGAGACATTTGAACAATTAAATGTTTTAGAATCTATTAATATACTTGATTGTCTTATTTTTAATTCTAATTTTATTCAACAAATCATTGATCTTAACAAACCATTTAAATTAATATCTTTGTTTATAATCAATGAAGATGAGTTGCATATGAGGGATGAAAATAGAATTTTAAATATTGAATTAGTGCAATTATTATTCCAAAAAGTTGGGGAATATTTAGAAAATCTTGTATTTGACCCAATTTTAAATGATTTATTAAAATGCAGAATACTAGAATATGTTAATATTTATTGTAAGAGAATTAAATTTTTTGATATATATGCATATAGTATTCAGAAAGCTCATATTGCATTAGATTCAGTCAAAATTTTTGGACAAACCCTTAATTATCTTTCCATATATGTTTCCATTCCAGATGATAAAATAAGTGAATCTATAATAAAAATATTATTTTTAAAATTAGCACATGTTCTTCCTTGTAAGTTAGAATATTTGAATTTATTTTCTAGGACTCAGATTGAAAAAAACACTTGGGAAGCATTTTTAAAAAATTTAAAACGTATTTTTATTAAGAAATTATTATTCAAAATTAATAATTCACTTGATGATATTTTACCATTTATTAAGGAATATATTATGAAAGAAAAAAGGACTGAATATTTAGCTATTGAAGGACATAAAAAATTCTTCGTAAGTGCATATAATGGTGTAGGTTACAGTAAAAAAGAGTTTTTTATTACAACAGATGAATTGAAGGAATTTGAATCATATAACATTAAAGTTAAAGAATATAATAATTTATATATTAATGCTTATGAATTTATAGATGAGATGTATTAGTGATATGTATAATGTATTTTCATAATTAATATTTACTATATCTATTAAGGGCATTATTATTATATATATATTTCATTTTAGAATTCAATTTATAGCAGAATAAAAGTTTATTGGATTTATGGATTTAAGAAATAAAACATTATTTTTATATGATTAATTTGTATTATCTTCCCATTCTACTGAAGGTATTTGCAAAAAAAATTTCGTCTATTTGTATTTTCCCCCTACAATACCTTACAAATATATGTTACATAAAATTTAAATCTTATCTATTTGTTTATTATTATTTGACAATTTTGGCTTGGTAATATACTGTACATTTTAACCAAAAATATATAATTGTTAGGGATGGGGAGCGACTCGAGCAACTCATTTCGGTTCTGAACTGATACTATTTGAGGAGCCGAGTTGAGTCAGCTCGAGTCAGCTTATCCATTTCAGTTCCATTTCGGCTCTTGGTCAGAACTGAGTCTGTTCTTATCAAAATTTGTCAGAGCCGATTCGAACCGAAATGCCGAAGCGGATTCCTAAAGTCGAGTCAAGTCGACTCACGTGGGTCGATCCTCATCTCTAATAATTGTATATATAAATAGATTACTGTATAATAAATAAGAATCAACAATTATTATTGGTTAATGTTATATGACTAATATAAATAACAAAACTTAGTTTATCTTTCAAAATAACGTTAAACTTTGCAATCTAAAAGACTGGCAAGAACCTTGTTGTTAATAAATGTTTCAGTCAAATACTCCAAAATAACTACAATATTTGGTGTGAAGTTGCAGTTTATCGCTATTATAAACTACCCTAGCAACACCGGCAATTTTTGCACAGATGTCACATATCATATAATAATAATCACGTGTCTGTGATTGATTTGTTTATTCATAAATCAAAATTACACACAAAAATTTTTCTTCTCTTTTTTTTCTTACTAATTACATGAAAGGTAATTATTTTTTACTATTCATAAAACGTTTTTAATATTTTCTTTATTTTTTTTTTTACAGAAATATCAAACTTTTTGGGCAAACCTAGGTAATAATTAGGAGAAGAAAGTCGTTTCATTTTATTTTTATTTAAGAAACGTTTTTACCATTTTTTCTCTATTTATAATTACTACCTCCTTTTTTTTGTTTATTTTCTCAGTTTATGGAGACTTTATTTATGTTTTTTTATTTTTTCTAGAGAACGCGCATGTATTTTTCTATTTCTTTTAAAGATTTTTTTAGTATTAAGTGCAAATAATTTTACATTATGATAATAAAACCATATAAATATAATAATAAGTATATTTTTTTATTAAATTTTAACAAGTATCAAAAGTTTTAAATATTTCCAATTTTTTTTGTTTTTAAAGTTCAAGTTAAAGAAAATTTTTTATGTTTTTTAAAGAACGCGTATTTCGTGAAAAAAATTCTGAGACAAAAAATTGTAACATCACAGACACGTGATTAATAATATGTGATATGTGACATCTGTGCAAAAATTGCCGGTGTTGCTGGGGTAGTTGCTATTATACTTAAAGTTGAATCGCCAATAATCTCCTAATAAAACACGATGAAAATGAAAAAATAAATTACAAAAGTAATATGGAAGTAGCTTGGCATGATGCGTCATATAAATTCAATGTAAACGTAATTTTATTATAATTGATCGACAAGGCGCAGTTTCAACTAAATCGATAATAATCTTTATTTAATATACAAATTACTAAAAATAAAATATAAATTCTGTAAATATACATAAAAAAATTAACTAAAATTACAAATAAATCTCAAATTTGAAAAAGAAAGTTGTTAATGATGGTTGACATTTAGATTTTATCGTTTTACAAAATCCTTTTCTTCGTTTAAAATTCTACTAGTTCTTAAATAGATAATCACTTTTTAATGACCTATATGTACTAGAAATTAAACAATTTTCTAAAATAATTTTTAAAATTTAATTTAGTATCAAGAATAAGAAAAAAAAATAAAGTCAAATTATTATTTACCTAAACTTTCACTTAGCACTATTTTATTATCATCCTTGATATTACTATTATTAATTATAATTTTTGAACTCAAATCATCTTGATTTAAAATTTCGTTTAAATTTGAAGAAAAATCAATTTTCCTACTTATATAACAAGATGATGGATGATTTTGAATAACAGCTTCATTATCTGTAAAAAGAATTTTATTTTTATTTAAAAATATTAATCAAAATCAAAATAGATTTACTATTTCTTTACCTGCTGGTACAAGTACTCTTCTATAGTTATAAAAAGACAATTAATTTCTCCATTTATCAAAATATTTAACTAGTTCTTTAGTGGTTGGCCTTTTATTTGGATCAAAATCCCAACATCTTTGCATTAATTCTATATATTCAACCTCTGTGCAGTCAATGATCTTTGGTCTTAATCCTTGACATATATCTAGGGAAAGTCTAAAGTCTATTAAAAGCAGGAACACTGAACATCATTTCCCACATTATAATACCAAAGGAATATATGTCGGAAGCTTTGGTGTATTGATTTCCACGTAGTACTTCAGGAGCAATATAAGGAATTACTCCATAAATTTCTTTAGACTTAGTATGTCTATCTGCTGGTTGGCTTAATCCAAAATCACTTATACAAGCAAAATTATTATTAAATAAAAGTATATTCCCACTATGGAGATCTCCATGAACTAAATTACATCTATGTAATGCTGAAAGTGATTCAGCTACAAAATATAAATTTTCATACTTGTCAGATGGATTGTATTTCTTTATCGTTAGATTGGATCTTAAATCACCAAGTTTCATATGTTCCATTACAATCATATAATTTAACGTTTCTGTGTCTTGAGTAATTCCATATAATTGCATTGAATAAGTATAATTATCTTTAACAGAATGTAAAAAGCTTAAATAGTTTTTCCACTAAAAATAAACAAACATATTAAGTTTAAACTTGTAAATAAATAATTTTACACCAGCAGTTTATATAAAAAATTCACCCCATTTAAAAAATTATCATTAATATTTGAGGAATTATTTAAAAGTTTTAGTACGATATGCCTTCCAAATTTTTCATTTTTATTAAGAGGAGACTTAATATTTTCTTTACTTGAATCTTCGTAATCTTTATCATTAATGATAACTGGTCCATATATACTACTAAATACTCTCTCCCATTGTTGAGCTTTACTATCCCATTTTTTAACGTATCCAGTTAACAAAATTGCTTTATAAACAATACTGAATCCACCTTGAACGAGGTATTTTATGTTTCTAAAACGATTATAAGGATACCATTCTAAAACTTCATGACGGTTTCTTGCTTTTAACTGAGAATCTTGTATAAACTTATCTATAAACTTATTACCACTAGTCCACTTATCGAAACCCCGCTGAAGCCGTTTGGAATTGCAACTTCGGCACCAATGCCAATGGGTTTTCGGTTGTTTACAATCAGTGCATAGTCCATATTTTTATTAACTATTTTTTTTTCATACACACATAAATTATTTTCAGGCATACTTTTGTGGAAACTTTCTTGATAGAAATAAGAAATGAAAAACGTAATCACTAATTTAAAAAATCGATGCGACGAAAACTTTATTTTATTCTGTCACGTGACTACAATTACGTGGAAATTCCAAAAAAAATTAACGATTACACAAATAAAATTTAAAATAAAACTTGATATCATATGTATCATATTTATTTATTTTATGTCACATAGGAGGAATACAACGTAAAATAATATGTATCATATGACAAAAATACAATGACATTCTTACTATATTTGGATCGTCAGCTGATTAACCTGGTAACCACTAATATATTATTTTTTCGGAGATAAAATCTGTCAGAGATGTGATTTTCAGCAATTTGATCTTTTTTTTTAAAATATCTTGTTCAACGTCGAAAAAAATCAGAGGATACTTAATTGAATATAAATAATAATTTTGTATTCTTCGATATGTTAAACAAACTAACTCATTTTTTAAATATAAAGCCTCAAATGATGATCGTACATTGATGAAACAATTGAAACATGCTACAATAATTTAATACAATTCGTGATTAAAACGTTAATTTTTTTAATTTTAAAATGTATAATTTTAATAATTCGATATTATCTTCTTCTGACACAGTCCGATAATCGTTACAAAAGTCAAATATATATGCAACGTCTCATTCCTTTTTTAAGAAAATGTACTATATATATCGTAAAAATATGATATGAAGCTATTGTTTTTTTACTCCGTTATTTAATATATACATATATAGTTTTATCATTACCAAAACAAATTTATAGTTAAGTCCCTATTTGAAAAACTTGAGGATGAATACAAACCGTAATGCAATTTATCATAATTAGATTTTTCTTGATCAAAGAAATGAAAAAAAAAAATATTTCTCGAGTGATCGGCAAATCGGCAACATACAGTACGGGTATAATTAGATGCATATGTTACGAAATATTTTTTTTAGTTATATAGATATAGGTTATATTAATTCAGGATATATTTAGATATTATTAGTTTATTTTAGGTAGTTTGTTTTATTTTATTTTATTTATTTTTTTATGGGTATAGATAGAAATCGGAGGCTTAGAGATGGTGGCTGAGATCCAGGAGGCTTAAACAGGCAAAAATCGTCTGATCGGCGAGTTTGACGGGAAGGAAAATTGGCCGGATGGTAAATTTGTCCGATCAGCAAATAAGTACCAGATTTCAGACAATATACAAGCATATACGACCGATGGTGGAGGTTTTGAAAAAGAGGAAGAGAACAGTGTGGTTTTATTTACGAGTAATAAACCTGGTGATTTATTTCCGATTTCTTACAATTCGTTTATTTTATTACAGTATTCATTATCTTATATTGACCTTTTGTTACATCGTTTAATTGTCCATACACGATTTAACTTTGATTATCAATTAATTAATCTATACACATTACAATTACTTTATTATTTATTTACCGATTGCACATTATTTGCGCACATAATATCCGATTTACATTACCTCTTGAAACTCAACGTCATATTACCTCGTCAATTACTAACCGATCCTTATTTATCCTCCTGTTACTACCTAACTAAACGTTAAAATCGGTGGTAAGTGGTAACACATACATAAAATAATTAATATACCTTTGAAAATTTTTTTTTCGGATGCTGGAATGGTAAGGAAAATCTAGATAAAAGTGAAGATATTTTTTAAACTTTACTCTGGTAATCCGTAATCCCAATTATTATTCCTTGGAATAGATGTTTACCTTATTTAGTTCAGTGTTTGTGCAAATTCAGCTTTATAATTCTGGTGAAAGACTTACAGATTTTTGTGAAAATTTATTTTTTTTATAATAGTGCTATAACTTTATTCTTTCTTTCTTTCTTTTTGCTCTTTTTAAGAATTCACTTGGTTTTTTCAGGCCAAAATATTTTATTTAATGATTTATTAATAAAGGTAGATGTCATATTTTTAAATTTAAAATAATATAAGTACGTACATAAAGTGTGAAACTATATATTTGACAAACGAATAAGTATAATTGCAAATTCATGTATTATAATTTGGAATTCAAATTCTTAGGCATAAAACAAATAGATGCGTATCTCGAAAACTTAGAAATAAAGTATATAACGGAAAGGATTTTGAAACAATCTCTATTCTACTTATTTTATATATAGTACTTTTATATATTTTTATCATTACACGACGGAAATAATAGAAAATACATAAAATCACATGCATAGTTATGAGAATGTTATTAGACTTTAGACAATTTTACAATTACGAATAAAGCGCAACTGATATGTTTATAGATACTACTATGATTTTATCTGTTGTCGTATTATAACTGTTTATTGGAAGATTTTAGCATTCAAGTTATTTGGTAGTGCAATCATGAATCATTTTTCTAAAAAAGGTTTTTCAATTCAATTTTATTGATTTAATTATTTAATTAAAATATTGATCATGCATAAAAAGTTGGAGTTATTCAAGAAGTAAAACAGAATCAAATGTTCCGGACGGCGAATCTCAACGGATATATATTTATAAAATTTACTCCGTATTTAGACTAATAATGGATCCATAAAGGTCTCTCGATCCTAAAACTTTTATAAGAAAAAATTTCATAGTCATTTCACTTATCGTTCTTTCTTCTTATCGTATCACCTTTTCACTCTAATCCTCTCACATATTCCCTCTATTCTGTCCCTTATTCCGTCATTAAATGACTTTAAAAAACAATTATGCATATTGTATAATTTGTTTATTTATCATTATATAATGACCTGTAACAACAAATACGAACAGGTTTGAAAGTCATTGTTAATGAATTCTCACAAATCATTTTATTCATTTTATTCAAATCTGTCGTCTGTTGAACACTTTTTATTTTAACGATAAGTGAAATTTTGACATGACTAGGATGCAATAACGAAGAAACATATTGAATTATCATTTTTTTCTATGTATGTTAAAAAATGTGAATTAACTATAGATCCTCCTTTAATTTTGCTTTCGTTCATAATGGCATGTCAAAAGGATAAATTTTTAGTTATATCACTTAAACAACAAACATTTTAATATAAACTAGCCAGTAAGCCCGGGCGTTTCCCCGGGTTTGTAGGTTTAATATTTTAAATATTAGATGTAGTACAATTGAAATAGAATACTTTAACATATGGATCAACATTTGTTGAAGTTCTATAAGAATATTAGGATCAAGATTGGGCATTACATTCATTCTGTTTTGCAGCTCATTATCAGTATCATATATACATGTATATATCTGGGAAAATTGAGGATGTCCTTCATCATTAGGAAGTAATGTTCCTATACTATGATACATTTTTCCATGAATTCGAAAAGTATAATCACCTCTAGTTCCTGTTATTTAATCATCAATTTTTGCACCTATTGAAGTAAATGATAATGCAGCATTATACATCCTAATATTTTGTTGAAATAAACGTGCATGATGATCCATTCCAGTAAGAAGTCTATCTAAAGGAGGTAGTAGTACTTCCAAAGGAGGAAGAAGGATCTTGCCTTTTGCACAGCAAGTAGCAAAACTGGCGTTTTTACTCTTTCATCCAACCACATCATGGCTTAACAGTTGTGACATTCATAGTCCATATTATCTAGAATGTGACGATCTAACCCATGCGAAATAGGACCCAGAAATATATATAAAAGGGTCAGGTTTGAGTTTGCGTATAATTGATCAAAAAAATCATGTAGATTTTTCCTTTTGTGATAATTCCTACTGAAATATTATTACCTTTTTTAGATACCGGCTACAGTGATGGGAAATTCCGGTTTCCAATGAAAATTTTACTGGAAACTGGAATCTGGAAAATTGGAATTTTGATTCCATATTGATTCCAATGGCTTTTGGAATCTGGAAATTTGATTCCAGTGCTTTAAAAAGCACTGGAACCAATCTGGAATACATGTTTCCAGTTTCCAGATTCCAGTAAATGCCAACACTGACTGGCTGAGGTTATCATAATTCCGGCCCTGAAAAAATGCGTACAGCTAATAGTAAATTTTTTTTTGCCGCACCTTACCCCTGTATGTATATTTCTGGGTCCTTGCGAAATCCACGGATAGATACATACCTTTGGTACATCACAGGGCATTATTGCGCTTAAAAAAGCCACACTAATTAGTCAAATATGGTCAATCGTACGACCTAAAAATTACGTAACGCTAATTCGCCTTTTTTAATAAATACCCTGAGATCAAAAATATAACGTATACTAATAAATTACTTTTTTTTACGAGAGTCTATCAAGTCATGATGAGGTATATATATAGACCCTCAAACTTACCTTACAATTTACTTATTCTATCACTTTTATAACTTTTTTTTACAGAGATATCATCGAAATGGATATTTCATTTAACTGTTACATACTTTTATTCAATGGTCCTAAACAAGCTACGATTGATATTTACAGAGACCAAAAGAATAATAGATATTTCCAACGTGAGGATAATGTAAAATCTTCTTAAAAACATTCAAAATTTCACATCTCATGGACCATGTATATAATATTGAAAAAGTTGGCGACAAAAGAAAATTGAAACTTTGGAAAGTTAATAATATCAAGTATGAAAGGATTAAAAATGAAAATATTTCTACCGAAGATGATATTGTACAAAAACTTGAAGGACTAGAAATGACAAATAACGAAATGTTTAGTCACTATTTCAAAAGTGAATTAGCCAATCATAATTTGGTTAAAATTGCAAACATCCATATTGTCGCTATCATCCCTGACACTGGTAAGTGTCTCCCAATGTTTTACCTCTCAAACAAGAAATTTTCAGTTATCACTCGTTGTCATATTCGTTTTCTCACTATCATCATTTTTTTAAAACCATTAGATCTTGAAAGAAAAAGGAAGGCGGGTAAGAATGCGTAATAGAAACCATTGTTATAGTTGCATTACCGGTTTGTTCTGTCATTTACCAATGTTTCTGCTCTACATTCATAGTCCAAGATGTCAGTGGTGAAATTCTTGACAAACTTATTAAGAGACCTAGGGTGACAATTCCAGAAGTTGGATTACTTCCAGAATTCCTTGATAGGTAACTCCCCGTAGATATTAAGATACCTCTCACCCAAAATGAAATTGATATATTACAATCAAAAAATATCACAGATTCCTGCAGTCTAGATGATCTTAGAGTCTTATTCCGAGTTAGCGATACTGAAAGTGCCACCGAGTTCTGTAGTCGTATGATATTCTCACCTATCTTAAACGATAAACTTCCTCAGGATGATGGAACCAAATATTCCTTCGTTGGATTATGGGACACTTGCATTAGAAACCCTTTAGAACATCTCATTCCTGACGGTGTATCTATTCGAAGTAGTGGTAAATCCACGAGTACCAGAGATGATCGACCTGACTATGCTCTAATCCTTAGTAATGTTTGCCCATTTAGGGAGAGGAAAAATCATCTATCAACACTGAAGATTCAAAATCAGAACTTGGGAGAAAACTTGTATGGACCTATGATCCAGCTCCGTATGTCTTAGGTAAGATCTCGTGTCTGATTCAAGTTGTGCTACATACTAAACGTGATTTTGCAATCACAGGTTACTATACCCATGGACTTCAAGTAACATTTGCTGCCATTTGCCGACCTATAGAGGGTTATGTTATACCAGATGTTGTTGACATCGTGCAATCAAACTTAAAGTTCAGGAGGGAACGTGTCCGTCATTTGCTAAGAATGATCAATTTAAGCTGTATTATTAATGCGCTTCAGCCAGTGATTGGAAGATGTGGATTACCCGAGTTCAAACCAGTATATAGCGATAGGTGAGATGAGGAATCTACTTTCTTTCAAAATATCTTATGATTTGATTTCATTTTTTTATCTGTAACGTTGCAGAACAAATCGTACAATTGAAATATGTGGCACAGGTGTTAAAAAGACCTATACCTACGACAATGATGTCAAAAATCGCGTTCAAAGGCTCGTTAATCTTTATGAAAAATTGGAAAAAAAGGAGTACCTAATATTGATCATCTTGATTGTTACAACAAAGAAGGCGGTGTAGTGTATCTTTCTCCAAAAGGATTACAAGTTGTACCAAAAAATCAGCAGGAATCGTTTGAAGCTATTATCTGTGTTCTTAAGACACTTGTGGCAAGTATGTTAGCAATTTTTAGATGGATACATTATTTATTCTTTTATAATATCTACAGGTTTTACATGATGATAATGATCCTATATATCATCGGGATATCCGGTGGGATAATATTATTCGACAACATGATGATCCATCAAAATGGTTTCTTATAGATTGGGATGATGCCACTGAATATCCAAATAGTCCAGCGATGCATCTTACAGCCGAGGAACATGCTCCGGAAGTATTCACTAGTAATCATCATGGTGAAGTTGATATATGGAGTGTAGGGAAATTAATTAAGAATGCAAGCACTTGGATCACTAATCTTTCAGAAAAAGTCACCGAATTCGGGGATCTTTTGCTAAGTCAAGATAGTAAAAAGAGACCATCTGCTGAGGAAGCTCTGAAAAAATTTAAAAAGATTAAAAGAAAATTCTTAAAGAGCGAGATAAAATAGACATTTCATATAACTAGAACCGCGAATATCAGGTTTTTCCTAGCAAAAATGCAATAAAAATTTGTCTTTGTGTAAAATTTTCATATATTTAAACTTCACAATCACTCACGAAATGTAATATACTGTAATTTGCATAAAAAATACTGTAAATCTGTTGCGATACATGATTTAACATACAGTATGATTAAAAAATTAAAGTCCAATCAAGAAACTTCTATTATAAATAAAAGTAATAAAAATGGTAGAGAAGCAAGTGAAATGTATAATGTTATCAAAGAGGAGTTACGCGGATCCTAGTCAATTTAATGCGAATCATAGAATCAATTATTTCTTTGCTCTCAGAATAATTTCTACAGACAATTATTTCCACATCTATTACTAACTACAAGATTTTCACTCACATAATCTTTCTCTACACTAGAATTACGGAACAAATTACACTTACAGTATATCTACAGAATTTTCATCTATCTGTATCACCCCATTCACAGAATATGTAAGAACCGTCTATGACTCTATGTAGTGTCTCGGTGTTGGAGTTGAATAGCTAATTGACAAAGTAAGTAAATTGATAGTTGATAACATGAATTTATAGATTATTTCCCACCCCCGAGATGAAATGATTTCAAATCTGTAGGAAGAATGCTTCCGATTCACATTTATCGCTATAATTCATTTTAATAATATTCCACACCGCCTCAATCTTTTTATCGTCAGCTTAGTACTGTGCTGAATGTCAATAATTCGGCACTATTGCCAGAAAATTTTATTCGATATACTGCGCACTGTATCTCAGCATGTGACGAAAATCTGGTGACAGTGCGCTGATTAGGCAAGATCACGATTTTCTCGGAGAATACGGAAAGAATCAAGAAAGGCAATATGTCCGCTTTATCTTTGAGCATCTATAGAGCCAGGGAAAATGATTAGCATCGTGATGGCGATTTTCTAGAATCAAGTCAAGAAATCAAACAAACTAACTTCGCTATTACTTTTCGGAATATACTCGTTTGATTGATTTTTGATATTGTTGATGTTAATAGTGGTAAGTTTGAATATTTCTTTTGATCCTTTTTTGCTTTACTTGCACAAGGCGGATAAAAGAATTCACTAAATAATGCCTCACCTGTTTATAAGATTTGTAGTGCGTTTAAAGATCGATTTTTAGAATAAATCTTTGGGGGAAATTACGTTATTATGATTATCAGTAAAATCAGATCAACACGAATACTCCTTAAAATTATAATAAACACTGGGATCCTGGATCAACAAAGGGGACTTTTTTATTATTAATACATGCAAAAAGCTTGAGTATATGCGGGAAGTTTCGAGAATAAATTATATGGCGCAATGATTTGTTCCCGTGATACATGGTAATTGATACCCACATTTACTAAGTTCCATCAAATCGAAAAAAATATATTAGCATTTTGGTATACACGTTTCCCACAATGGAATCATTCAAATATTTGCAAATGTAAAGCCTCGCTTTATTAATGAAAATAAATACAAATCGGAATCGTTTGTTTTAGCAACCCTCTTTGAAATGCTACAATCGCGTTATTTCTTGCGACTAAATCATTATCTTTTTCCATTAATTATTTATTAATGAAAATTTTTTTTAAATCTCTTTTTATTTATTTTTTTTTATTGATCTTACTTTGATATAGAAAACAATAAATCATAATAAGTTAATGCAAAATGTATTCATAGATATAGCATACATCACTTATTTTAAAGTTACAATAAAACTAAGATGCAAACATTCCATTAAAAATACTACTTGCATGAGCTACTTTTAAAATTTGTTATGAGTTTCTAAAAATTTCATATATTTAGTTAAATCTACAACTAATTTTTTTTTTACTAATTGTAAAAATTTAATGAATATTAAATACAAGAAAAAAAAAAATAAAATGTAGATCGGGACACATAAATTTATTTCGGTCTATATCACAGGACTAACTCGGTCCGATGGTAGTGAAGTCCAATCAAATGTTTAATTCGATCCGCATCAAAATTCACATGATTGTGCTAAAAATTGACATTACCGGATGGGTTTTATATAATATGCATTCTGCAGATCGGCGGATATGGGATATTTTGCAGCTGACTCACGTTCAGCCCACTTCCAACAATAGATTAATCCATAGGAGAACTTAGATTTTTTCGGTTAAACAGAATCCTAGTACTTGTCCGTCATTATGTTGTTTCACACAATCACATAATTAATTAATGAAATCTGGCAGGATGACTCTGATTCTCCGTAAATTGATTGGTTAAAATGATAAGTCCTTGTTATCTATAAATGGAATAGGATCCAAACACCTGCTGCGGTAGAAACTCTTCTTAATTTGAAGAATTATAAAAACCATACTAAAACAATACTCCCTTTTTCTTTCTTCATTTGCAATATGGCATGCTCAAAAGTATTGTTAGGAAATTTTCCCGAATTAACAGATGATATTATACAATACTTTCAGGATGACATTCCAACATTACGTTCATGTATTTTAGTTAATAGATTTTGGTGTCAAATTGCAATTCCATTATTATGGAAAGACCCGTTTTCAATGAAAAATCCTAAAAACTTTCACTTTATTGAAATTTACTTGCATAAAATAAATGAAAAAGACAAAACACAATTAAATAGATGTGGAATTAATAATAATATATTCCCTTCAAAAACATCATTTAATTATTCCAATTTTATTAAATGTATAAATACACGAAACATGTGTTCCATTATTATAAATTGGTTTAAAATTAACAATACGTTTACCTGTTCAAAAGGACGTATTTTTTTATTATTAATTAAAGTATTTATTGAAAATGAAGCTAAATTACATACTTTTGAAATTGAAATTTCATTTAACTACCTTATGAGCAGAAAATTTTTTAATTCTATTTTTAAATTAATCTTACAAAATCCAAAATTCATTAATAATATAAAAAATTTAAAACTTCATTTTAATGAAGAAATTATAAAATATAAATTTGATTATAATTTTTTAAAATGTTTTTATTATCATTGCAATTTAATTTCATCACTTTATATTAGATTTTCAAATTATGAAAGTTTTAATCATAATTACATGACAATTGAAAATCAATTATCAGAGATTATTAATTCACAAAAAAATCTTGAAAAAATTAGTTTTACACATTTTCCATTTTCAGATAATAATATACGATTATATAATATCATATTTGATTCTAATAGTTCAAAACATTTAAAGATAATTATATTTCATAGAATTGATTTTAGAAATAT
The DNA here is from genome assembly GCA_021464525.1 of Rhizophagus sp. LPA8_4_AMF. NCBI lineage: Eukaryota > Fungi > Glomeromycota > Glomeromycetes > Glomerales > Glomeraceae > Rhizophagus > Rhizophagus sp. LPA8_4_AMF. Next base: position 19,887 of record JADRCO010001033.1, read on the forward strand.
ATTATATATAAAAAATGCATTTGAACAATTAAATGTTTTAGAATCCATTCATATACTTGAGTGTCTTATTTTTAATTCTAATTTTATTCAACAAATCATCGATCTTAACAAACCATTTAAATTAATATCTTTGATTATAAGGAATGAATATGATACCAGATCTTTGCTTATGAGGAATGGAGATAGAAATTTACAAATTGAATCAATACGATTATTATTTCAAAAATTTGGGGAATATTTAGAAAATATTGGATTTGGCTCAAATGTAAATGGTGTATTAAAATACAGAGTATTAGAATTTATTAATAGTTATTGTAAGAGAATTAAATTTTTTGATATAGATACATATGGTATTCAGAAAGCTCATATTGTATTAGATTCAGTTAAAAATTTCGGACAAAATGTTAATTATCTTTCCATATATTATTTTATTCCATATGGTGAAAAAAATGAATATACAATAGAATTATTTTTAAGATTGGCACATATTCTTCCTTGTAAGTTAGAATTTTTGAATTTAAGTTTTGGTGGTAATGTTGCAAAAAATGTTTGGGAAGTATTTTTAAAAAATTTAAAACATATTTTTATTAAGAAATTGTTATTCGAAATTAATATAAAACTTGAGTATATTTTACCATATATAAAGGAATATATTATGAAAGAAAAAAGGGCTGAATATTTAGCTATCGTAAGTAGACATACTAGTAGACTTCGGTGTAATTGTCAAAAAGATTTGTTTACTATGACAGATGAATTGAAGGAAATTGAATCATATAATATTAAAGTTATAGAATACGATATTTTATTTATTAAAGCCTATGAATTTATAGATGAGATGTATTAGTGATGTATATATTCATAATTTATATTTCCTGTATATCTATTAAGGGAATTATTATATATTAATCATTTTGTATTCAATTTTATGGTAAGTTTAAAACAAAATAAAGGAATCATTATTTTTATGTGATTAATTTGTATTGTCTTCATATATAATAAAAAGTGCTAATAACATTTCTTTCAACAATAATAATATCATATACCAACCTGCCAAAAGTATTTGGATGGCACTTTTTGGAGAACGTTAAACTGCATTTGAATCGTAATTATGAATGGTGGCATTTTTGTATCTTTGTGATCAATAGATAATGAGTTATCATTAAATATTTCTAAAATGTAAAATGATTAATAACTCTATTAAACAATGAAAAATGAAATAAACATAATAAAACTTTGGAAATTTTGGAAAAATTCATAAAACATACAATAACATATATGTTTAAACGCCTCCTCTAAATTTGAATTATAGTTTTATGAAATTTAGATTATTAAAAAATAGAGAGGGGTGGGAACAATCAAGTTGGAACGGTCTAAATTTCCTGATAAATAATATGATGTATTGATGTAATAAAGAAATATATATTAAATAAATAATATCATAATTGTCATCTATAGAAATTTCATTATACTATAAGATAATAAATCGTACTGCACACTTATTAAGTAACCAGACACTTGACAAAATTTCGATGCTGAGAATCCGTGACATATATACTTTCCAAAAATACAAATTATTCCGTTCATGAAATATTTATCAATATTGTTATGGTAAAATCTATCAATTCATTATCTCCTTTTTCACTGCAATTGTGTGATTTATGTCAAATATACATTATTCGTATCTTCTTTGATACATTTAACATAGTATTTATTTTTCTATTTTTATTAAGTGAAAAATACATTTTTTTTAATTTAAGTGCAACTTTTTGCATTTTTTTTTTTTTTTTACCTTTTACAATAAGAAGCATGCTTTTACCTTTATAATAAAAAAAAGATGCATTATTTATTTATTTTCATTTTAGTGATAAAATAAAAGATTATTTTTTTATTTAATTAATCTTAATAAAAAATACTTTTTGTTGTACTTTATTAAAAATAAAAAATAATTGTTAACATATTGTAATAAAGGATGGTCCGTTAAAATCTTGTATTAAACTTAAAAACGTATTTTTCATAAATGTTTACCAAACTTCTAGGTCCTTTCGTGTAATGAACAATTTCCTTTTTCTATAAATAAACGGTAATTTGTGTTACCGCAACGACCGGCCATTTTTTTTTTTTTTTTTTTTTTTTTTTTTTTTTACCACTTTAAAAAAAAAAAAAAAAAACAACACTTTTTGCATCTGCAGTAACAAATGACTACAATAATGTACCTATTCTAAAAATAGCATATTATATTTTACATTAACTGTTACATTTTCTCGTAACTAAAATTATCCTTATCTAACATTACTATAGGCAAACCGTCTTTTTACTCTATAGATATTCCTGATTAGCATACTTAAAGCTTTCAAATGTCCATTCGCCCAGAATTAATGTACCTTGTAAAGTGAGTATGTCTAAATCTACTAAAAATTAAACCTAAAAAAAATGCATGAAATTTTTTGTTACGAAACTACTATTATTTTTTTCGTAATTAAAATCAAACTAAAAAAAATCGGATGATTTAAAAACTAATTTCAATTAATTCATTTTTTCCCGTTCTTCCCTTTCTTTTATACTTATGTTTACCTTTCAGTTTTCGCTCGTTTTACCCGCATATTTTTGTCTTTCTCATCTTTTTTTGGAAGTCTTGTCTAGCAAACGGTGTTGACCTTAGAAATTCTTCCACTGTCAATTTCTTATTCTCAATACTTTTTCTTTTGTTTTTATAAAATCTAAAAGCGTCGTTTGTCTGGTCAATTTCGGTTTTGTTGCTCTCTTCATTTCTCCTTTCATCCTATATTCTTTAATCACTTCCACTACTTTCTCAGATCTACGTAATCGTCCAAACCTTCAGGTACAGTACATTGGTGTTTGCTTATCCAGGGTGCCTGTCCTAAATTTATTCACCGTTGGGAATATATCGGTCTCGACCGAGATTTTGACGCCTCGTTCAATAACTTACAATAATATTTTAACAAAAATTAACGATTATACAAATAAGACATGATATCAACATTATTTCAACTATTTTTGATAAGCTGATTGACTTAAAACTTGTGATTATTACCACGTGACTTTTTTTCAAGAATGAATAAAGTTACTTTTTTTAAAAAAATAATTCGTTCAACATTTATAAAAGGAGATGAATATAAAATTTAAATAAAGTCTATTTTTATTAACATAAACAATTACTAATTTATATTAAACTTAATTTAAATGATCGTGCGTTGATCTGTACGTCAAATACAATTCATAATTGCAAAGTATATACATATTATACATGGGGGTGAATTAGGTTCAAGCCATGCCGAAATATTACGGCACATTACACCAATTCGGCATTACACCGGTGCAATACTATTTTCATATGAATTTTCGAACAAAAAACTGGTGTAATATATTTCACCATTACGCCGCCGTAATGCCGAATTATCTGAAATAATTACGCCCCC
>JADRCO010001034.1:0-23313 GCA_021464525.1 Rhizophagus sp. LPA8_4_AMF
TTTTAATGCTTTATTTTAATATGGTAATCATAATGGTATGAAAAGTATCTCATTCATTTTTTTGTTTTTAATGAGAACTTATATTGGTTGGTGATATACTTTATTTCTCAGTTGGTTTACTAGTTCTTATTAAATGTTATTTATCAGCCCTTCTTATTCACAACATTCCTATAAATAAAAGAAATAAGTTAAATAAAAGATAACGTTAAATAAAAAGGAATGTTTAGTATAATATTAAAAAAAGTTGAATTACTTTATCAGTTTTGAGAGTCCAAAAATGCCAGCATTTTTGTAATCAAAAGAAAAATGGTAGGTTTAAATAAATTAAAAAAAAAGTATGATGAATTGTCTTTTGAAAAAAAAGGTTTAAAAAAAATTTGCCGAAACTGGTCATTATACAATTAATGATTGGTATGTGAGTGCGTGAGTACAGTGAGTACAAAGATTGTATTACGTACTTGTGTAGTTATTTAAGTCATGTGACTATATAATTACGTAATTACATAACTATGTGATTCATACTCATATGTAGTCGTAATCACAGGTACGTTGTAGTTGTAATAAATAAATAATTACCGGTTTTGAGAGTCCAAAAAATGCCAGCATTTTTGTAATCAAAAGAAATATGGTAGGTTTAAATAAATTAAAAAAAAGCATGATGAATTGCCTTTTGAAAAAAAAAGGTTTCAAAAAATTTGCCAAAACTAGTCATTATACAATTAATGATTGGTACGTAAGTACGTGAGTACAGTGAGTACAAAAATTGTATTACGTACTTGTGTAGTTATTTAAGTCATGTGACTACATAACTACGTAATTACATAACTATGTAATTCGTACTTACATGTAGTTGTAATCACAGGTGCGGCGTTGTAGTTGTAATAAATAAATAATTACCAGATCATATGACTCATCGAACCAATCTACTGATTATTAATAATCTTTTTTTTAATATATATTTTTTAAAAAAATTATATTTTTTTGTATATAGAGTTGCCGGTGAACTGGACTCTGGAATTGAGGTAAATGGAGGAGGGGGGAGGTTTATTTATTAATTTTTTTTAAAAGAAACATTTCTAACATTTTTTCTTTAATTTTTTGTAGGTTGCCAGACGAATACTACAAACTGGACTTTAGAATTGAAGTAAATGGAGTGGGAAGGATATTTATTATATTTTTTTTTAAAAGAAATATTTTTAACGTTTCTTTTTTACTTTTTTGTAGATTGCTAGATGAATACTATGAACCGGACTTTAGAATTAAGATAAATGGAAGGGGAAAGAGTATTTATTATATTTTTAAAAGAAATGTTCTAACATTTTTTTCTTTTTTGTAGGGTTGCCGAACGAATACTATAAACTGACTCTGAAATTAAAGTAAATGAAGGAGAGAGTGTGGATTTATTTGTTTTTTTTAAGAGAAACGCTTCTAACGTTTCTTTTCTTTTTTGTAGGTTGTCAGACTTTTGGTGACAAGATGAATCTGAACTTACACGAAAATAATGTAAGAGGAGGACCAGGGTTAAATATTAAAGAAATGTACTAATGTTTCTTATTTGCTATATTTTAGATTGCTGGACTTTTGGATGAACCTGAACTTAGAATATTTAGAAGGTAAGCTTTGAGGAAAGGTCAGAGTGGGATTTTTTTAGGTTGCTGGATTTTTAGTCAATAAAATTTTTTTTATTACAATAAAGTAAAATATTAAATAAACCATATTGCAATAAATTTTCTAAAAAGATCAAAATTATGCCAAAACTCATTAGTCTGGAGTTGAAAGCGAAGGACTATATATGTTTATGTGATAGTCACATAAAAGTGTCTGTCTGTCCACCTGCTTGAAAATTGAGTCGATTAAAATTAATATAATAAGTTCCTTTCGTTTAGACTACCCACATAAATAAACAATTTTTTAACAATTGTGTAACTGCAGTGTGTGGTGCAAATAACGCATACGTAATCGCAAACATGTTAAAATAATAACACCCTGATTTTATTTTTATTTTTTTTTTATAATTCCTTTTTATACCCAAGAGTCCTAAGACCTAACTAAAAAGAAAAGAAAAAGAAAAGGAAGTGAACCAGCAGTCCAATTTTCATTTATCTCTATCTTTCGATTGCCTTGGTATAAAGAACCATCCAAAAATAAGCTGCAGATCTAAATACAAGTCACATTTAAAGGTATTTAATGCAAAAATCCCATATAAATGTAGAAAGATCCAAGGCTGAATATTAGACTAATAAGGGATTAAATCCAAAATAAGGTATAGGCCATATATGTCATGTGATAGGTATTGTTGTTGATTTCGTATGTGAACAAAGTCTTTGTTCGCAATAATACATGCCAAAAACACGTTCAAGTCAAAATTGAAAAGAGGCTTAGTTTGTGATGTAGTATAGCTTTCTGAATAAGGCCAACCAAGTAAACAAACCCTTTTGGGAAAAAAGGAGGGAGAGAAAAACAAAAAAAAGGTAGAAAGAAAGGCGGTAAGGATGAAAAAGTATCTAAAAATCGTTCAAAGTCAATAATTGCATGTTTGAGAAATGTTATTCGTAAATATGCTGGCCCAGTATTAGCTTTATCCAACTATTCAACTAAAAGGTGATAATGCATAGAACTGTTAGTATAATCACTTGTATTGTTAAGAAATTGAAGGAAGTTCTTGTTTTCAAGTGCTTCTTGAACTCTTTCCATATTGTCATATCTGCTTAAGCTTTCAAAGATAGAGTAACTAAACATAACTATTCACTTATTAGTATCCACTAGTTTTTCAGGTTTCTTGCTAATTTGGAATAATATCAAGCTGACAATTCGCAAATCCCAAGTTTACTATAAAGGCTTTAAAGTGTATAAAAATAAGAAGGGTATAATAAAATATCAAGAACAGTGTATATAGTAAAAGCTTAAGATGTATTTAATATAAAGAAAATAAAGAAAAATAAAGAAAAATAAAATTTTTAATAAAAAAATATTAGTAAAAAAAATGGTCATGAACGTGACCGGAAAGAGTTCATTTTTTTAATAATATATTTATTATTCAAGTTAAAATTTTTTTTTGATTAGTATTTTTTTAATTCTAACAAAATTATAAACTGGTATTTTAAACTCTGGCTAAATTGTAACTTTTGGCTAAAATTAAGTGGTGATAATCACCAGTAGTGATAATCATTGCCAATGAGATTTAGCAATATTCTAATTCTTTATCTAATTAATTTTTCTTTTATTAAAATTATTAGTAATACTACTTTTATTTATAAGTAAATTTTATATAATTTATAAATTATATATAAAATTTGCAAAATTTTAAACTATATATTAATTATAAATTTTTATTAATTTTAAATTAACTAATAATTCAAATTTAATAAAATTTAACTTCTTTTAATAAGAAAAATCTAATACTAATAATATACAATATAAAGTAAAAATACTTATAAATAATATTATTTTATTTAACTTAATTATTATATAAATAAAAATTACTTTAACTATTATATTAAAGAAAAATAACTTGTTGAATTTATTTAAAATATAATCTTAAATATCTATAACTTGTATAATAATAATACAGTTATTACTTTATTAAATAAAAGTATTTAAAATATCATTTAAAGTGTTTTTAATCCTTTGCAATTTAATGATTTTTAATATTTCTATTTATTAATAACTAATGTTTAAATTAGTACTATACATATAATATATTGTATAATATATGATTAATTCAATATTATATAGCCCAATATTATATAACCTATTAGTTATTTTAAATTAATTTTTAGTTTAATATACATCCTCCCCTCTATTTATGAAAATTTCAATCACATGTTTATATATTTTTAAAGTACTCTCTTTTTTTTTAAATTTAGTAGTACTGACTTACTGAAAATTCTGAAATTTTATTATGTTTAAAGTTTAAATGTCATGTTTGTTTAAATTATTTCCTTCTTCTCTCAAATTTTGAGCCAGAAAGGATGTTAAACTAATTATTAATTTGGGAATAACCATTATGATTTAAATTCTTGATATTAAACTTAAGGAAAATTACTATAACTAATAAAAGTTGCTTATATAGGGTGAGTGCTGGGAAAAGGACCAATTAGACAATGGATTTCATTGTTTATTTGGTCCCTTTTCCCAGCACTCATCCAATATAGGAAAAAAAAATGTTAAAAAGTTTCCATTAAAAAAGAAAGACTTTAAAGACTACTACCAATTATTAGTTATTTTAATAGTTAATAACTAACAAGAAAGTTTTTGGGCAGCAAAAACTAAAATTAAACAATTAATAATAGGTTTAACAAGAATAACAACTTTTGAATCATTAAAGAAAAATCATTTTAGGCAAATATCATCATTATATAGCCACTTTTAATTTTAAAATTCAAAGTTAGATTATGTTTAATATCAAGTCTAAATCAAGTTCAAATCAAGTTTTATGATCAATGTTGTCTATTGTTGTGTTTCATTCTATTGAGTTTAGACAAATTCTAAATAGAAATTTCTTCGGTATAACATATAATTTATTGTTTTCAATATTATTCAATATTATTAACTACATAAATACAATAAAAAGAATTGAAATTGTTCATAATATATTCATTATATTGGATTATTCCAATGTTTTACATTCTGATAAATTTGCTGTGACTTTCACGCGTTTTACAGTTTTAACAAGTTTTAAAACCGAATTATTTAAACATTTAAAATTTTAATTAATGATAACTTTAGATGAAATAAAATTAATTTAATATAAACATAAAGTGTGGTTTCACGTTTAGATAATATGAATAGTTTAAATTAGTATTTGTTTAATCTTGAGATACTTTATATAAAAACAATTTATAGTGTCGCAAAAAAAAAAAAAAGACTATACCGTAAATATGTTTAGGAAAAAAAAAAGAATTTTAGTGTTGAAATCAAAGAGTCTTTTTTTTTTTTTGTGACTTTTTTTTTCACATTTTAAAATCTTGGCATTTCCTTTATTATTATCAATCTACAATCTATTTGATCTTTTGTTTAAAAAAAAAACGCATTGATGATTTTTTTGACATTTATTTCCAAAAATAAGGATTAACATATATTATAAAAAATTTTTTTTAAGCATAAAACCTGTATTTTATTGAAAATTCTTAGAATTTTAGAATCGTGTAAATCATTTATTAATCAGGTGTTAAGAGATAACTGTAAATATTTATTCCTTATCGTATTACAGTTTAAATTTCCTTTGCATATATTTAAATATATTATTTTTAATTATATGATTTTAAAATATGATTAACGGAGTTTATTATTTTTATTATTTCTGATCGGGAATAAAAAGAATTTTCTGATAAAGAAAAAAGATAACATTTAAAAAAAAAAAAGGAAGATAAAATAACTAAAATAACCTTTTTTGTTAAAACCGAAAAAAAATTTATTATTAGGAATAAAAAAAAAATTCTCATTTTCTTGATTTAATACTCGTTTTTTTTTTTCGAATCGTATCATATATACAAATAATTTCCATTTTTATCAAAAAAAAAAAAAAAAACTTGTAATAGTTTGTATGTAACTTAAAAAAGGGGGTATAAAAAATAGACCAATTAATTAATAAATGATTTTTTGAATCGGGTGCATCCGTCGGGTTCACGGGTTTCACCCTAAAGAATGATATCTTTTTTTATCAAAGAACATAAAAGAATTTGTAATTGTTGATCTATTTTGCTAATGAATTACGCACACGATCAAACAAACATTTTAAACAATAAAATCAAACGCCTATTAAAAAACGCCTTTAACGTCAAAAACCGGTGCAGACGCCATTTGATGCATATTATTCCGAATTAATAGTAATTCCGTGATTAAAAAAAAAAAAATATTTTTTTTTTTTTTTTTTATTAAAAAAAAAAAAACTTTTAAAAAAAAAAAAAAAAAAAAATTTTTTTTTTTTTTTTTTTATTGAAAAAATAAAAACTTTGTACAAAGAAAAAGAAAAAAAATTAAAAAGAAACCATAAACAAAGGAAAAATAAAATTGCTATATTACAAGAAAAAATTGCTAATGTGACAAAATTTCACAATTTTCACGCAACTGTAACTATTAATTACCGTGGCGTAACAATTTCACTATGTAATAAATAATTTTAATTATTAAATGGTACTACCCTATACCATACGCTCCTTAGTAACTAAAACCTTAAATTAAGATTGCTACGCCCACTTTATACACACTATAAGTTCATTTCTTTTTTAACAGTTAATAAAACGGTTAAATATTGTCTCGCATATTGTAAGGACATTGCGGGTGATTTATTATAAGTATTTCTTTCTTGTTTGGTTATTTTAGGTCTTTCTTGATCTAAACGAACATTTAATTCTTTTATTGGTTCTCTATTAAAAAAAAAAAAAAAAAAAAAAAAAAAAAAATAAAGATTACACAGATTGTTCTTTAAGTTCATGTAATGTACATATTCGATCGACATAACAACGATATAACATACTCTTTGTAGAAGAAAAATCGTGAGACATACCTTGAATAGAACGGATCATCATAAGAAGTGAAACTTGTGTGACCAGACTTTGAATCTTTTTGTTTAATGGCATATTCTTCAGAATAACCATTTATCCAACCATTACATTTTCTACCAACACGATATGCAGCAGTTGATTCAATCATTTTTTCCGTAACTGAAAGTTTTGATTTTGGTTGATGAGAATGACGTTCACTTGGATAATAATCTACATTTGATTCCCATTCTTTTCGTCTATTTGGACCCAACTGTGAAGGAATATCAGGACTATGTCTTTGTTTTAAATTTTTTGTTCTTTTTTCTAAAAAAAAAAATAAAATAAAATAAATTAGCATATAAATAAATAAATAAATTAGCATATATAAATAAAATAATATAATAATATTATATATTACTTACCATTACGTTTGGAAGAATATTCCGAAGGCGGTAATACTGGAATACTTTTTTTATTTTTATTTGATTTATTATTATTACTATTATTGTTATTATTATTATTTCCGAATGAAAAGTCAAATGATGATAATATTGTATCTAATTTACTAGATTTATTATTCGAATTTGACTTATTATTTGATTTATTACGATAACTTGGTATTGAGGGAATTTCTTTTGAAGAAGATAAACGAAATTCTTCAAAATGATGACGAGTATTTAATCTATGATCCAACATGATATCTTCTTTTTTAGGTTCAAATTTTTTTCCACTTAAAGATTTAATTAATTCTTGACGACACTTTGCAATAAAACCACCAATTACAGTAATAACGAACCAACCAGTAAAATTTACAGTAAAAATTATTCCACAAAAAGTTGATAAAGCACAAAATGTTATAAAAGAGATAATTAATACAGAAATATCGTACTTATTATCTTTTTTTGAAAAATATGAAGAAAAAATGGAGGAAGAAGTTGATACGAAAGAAGACATTTTTTTGAAACAAAAAAAAAAGAGTTTTATATATATTAAAAATAATAAAGTTTATTTAAGTAAGTAGTGTAATCGTAGGACAATTTTCGCGGCGCGCTTATTTTTCGCTGGATGAGGTAAGAGAAATTATTAATGATGCAGTTTGCAAATGAAAAAAAGAAAATGAGAGAGTTTTTATCATTGTTGAAAGAAAAAAATAAATTTGGGTAAAGTAAAGTTACACTTTTATAACAAAATCGAATTGTGTTTCATGTGATTTTTAAAATAGTAACATAACGGCAACATTCGGCAACATTAATTTGAATTACGAATTATGCAAGCCACAATTATAATAAAAGATATTGAAAAATTCAGGTTTTTGACCGCTTTTAACTGTGCCCATTTTGCAATACCATTCGTTTCACAGAATAAAATCTTCTTTAAAATCAGGTTCTTTAAAAAAAAAATTTTTTTTATGAACAATGTTTTAATTACATTACTTTGTTCTAATTGAACCTATAATTGTTTATTGAGGTTACGGAATTTAGAAATTTTCCTTCCGGTAATAAACTAACTATAATCAAGTTTTTTAAAATATAATTTGGACTATATAAATGAGAATTAACAAAATAGTTTAATTTCCCACCATATTTTGTTTTGCTTTTTTTTTTTTTTTTTTTTTTTTTTTTTCACCAATTTCAATTTCAATTTCTAACTTTATTAATTACAATTATTTTTTTTTTATTTTATTTTATTTTATTTATTTGGAAATTATATACACATAATATTCATATGTTTTGGCTCCCTAATTGTTTCAATTTTTTTTTTTCCTGATAACCAAAAAAGAAATAATCGCTATCTTTTTTTTTATTTCCTTTCTTGAGATGGTTGGACCATCGAAAAGAAAATTATTTGATCCATCTATTTTTATACCTAACTTTGAAATTGATCTAAGCCAATTTGTTTACCGAATTTTTCTTTTTAATTCGAACAATGGAATTTTATTAATAGGAAAAGATTTTTTATTTTATTTACAAATTATTTTATTTACAAAAAGAAAAAAAATTATTTTTTAATGAACATAAATATTTTTTATCTATCTTTATGACTTTGTTTTTTTCACAAGTGAAAAGATAGAAAATGGTGATACAATCAATGTATTTTCTATATTTTACAAGGAAAAAAAAATGTCGGAAAAGGATTATCCAAATTTAGATGATTTACAACTTTTTTTTTCATTAGTTTTTTTTTTCTTTGTAATCTTACCTATAAATGGATGTCATTTTCCGAATCATTTTTAGGTCATCTTTTATTGTGAAATAATCAAAGGGTTTTGAACAATCATAAAATCTTTTTGAAATTCTGAAAGTCAGGATTTTCTTTAAACGTTAAAATATGAACGCCTCTTTACTAACGCGTAGATGATGTTTTAACCAAAAAAAATCGAGATGACGTACTTGTCACGTGTATCCTACATAACATATCTCCAATTTTTCATTTTTCCACCCCCTAAATCTTTAGTGATGTATTTTTAGGATTTTTAGGATTTTTTAGAGCATAATTTTGAATTTTGTTAGATAAAGTTTTTCCTACATTTTAGGAAAAAATGCATATATATCAATTATTTACGTTAAAAATTTTTTTTTTTTTTTTTTTTTTTTTTTTTTTTTTTTTTGTTTCATTCTTGCATCATTGCAGCTATTAATTTAAGAAATAACGTTATTAACTTTAATTTTGTTTCACATGGTTTTACATTTTTTAAATATTTTTTATTTTATTTTATTTTATTTTTTATTTTTTTATTTTTTTATTTTATTTTTTTTTACCACATTTTTTTTTTTAAAAAAAAAATATTTATTACCAATCATTTTTCAATTATAAATTGTAATTTTCACAATAAGATGATTAACAATAATGCTAGAATCACATTTTTTTTTGTTCGAATAAAGAAAAAGGGGTTAATTATTCTTAATTATTCTTAATTATTAGAATGTGAATTGTTAATTTTGATTAGTAAAATTCATTCAACTTACTAATATTTTGATCATATATAATAAATTTTTTCAAAATGTTTCAGGTTCAAAAATTAATGTTCATGCTGTTTATGTTTTTTTCGTTACGCTACGCCACATCACATTTGTAAATCATGTAAATTGTTAGAAACGAAACGTATTTTTTGCTAAATTCATACAAAATAATATAAATAAATGTTACATATCACGAGATTACATATCTTTATGTTAAAAAAATGAGTAAATATTACAATCTTTGTCAACTTGTTACGCGTGACGCAATAAGATAAATTATTACCATACTTTATTCATACTTATTCGCGCATCAAACGTACTCAAATAGGTTAAAGCATATACCGCAGCGGAGTTATTGATATAATCATGACAAAAATTGAAGGCATATTACTATATAGCAATTGATAATCAAAAGAAATCATTGATGAAAAGAATGCTAAACCGGTTACCCGATATCATATATCACTTATAGAAAAAAAAAAAATAAACAATAAATATAAAAAGTTCCAAGATAAACAAATATAAAATGTAAAGTCTTTATTAAATGTACTAAATCAATTATCAATGGCTATTAAATTTGACTGTCTAAGATTAGTTTACAACTATAAGGTTTTGACTGACATCAAGAATATTGTTTACTTGATCGTAGATTTCATCCTTGTGAGTATTTACCAGTTTTTAAAACGTTTAAAATTAATGTAATTTTTAGCTCTATTAAAAGTTAATGCTAACTTACTGATAATGTTACAAAGAGATCAATGTTTTGTCAAGTAGAGGGTGGTTCAAATTTTTGAATGAGAGTTCACTGAATAACAACGTGGGGTCATAATGTCATATTATGACAGTAAGATCAGAATGCTATTGGTTCAAGTTTTTGAATGAGAGAGAGTTCTTTGAAAAAAACAGCTTTATTCTGAATAACAACGTGACGATAGTAAAGTTCAGAATGCTACTGATTCAAGTTTTTGAATGAGAGTTCTTTGAAAAACAGCTTTATTCTCAATAACTTAGCCTGATACTCTGGGAAAAAAATCCTTATTATGCAACGTTCGATTATAATTATTTTTAGCAAAGAATATCAATTATAAGTATCAAATTTTAATTAATTTAATATTTGGAATTTGGGATTTAGATTTTAGTAGGTTAAATTTTGATATAACATGTATAGAACAAACCATTTTTGGTGATTTCTCAATTAATATATTAGCTTGATGATTTGATGGAATTTATATGTATGATATACATGAGAGCAGTGATATGCATTGGAAGCTTCCAATGACTTTTTATTGGAATTTGAAGATTTAGAAGAATTGGAAGATTTCAATATTCTAATAATTTTCAACACACATTATGTGCATTGGAAGCTTCCAATAAAAATTTATTGGCATTGAAAGGCTTGGAATAATTGGAAAAATTGGAAGATTCCAATAACTTCCAATTTTTCAATGCACATCACTGCAGTAGATAGATAGTATTGGTCGTTGATTCTCAGAGAGAAGTGAAGAATTGCATATTGTTAGGGATATAATCATGATCGCATTCAGGAAAACTTTTACTTCATCCAATTTCTTTTACCATTAGATGTTAACAAATTAATCGGATGGGACATTAGTTGTGATTATTTTCAAAATTATGAAAATTATGCTAGATCTTTCATAAAATTATGAGAAAGTAATAGGTCAATTTCTACTGACTAGCATTTCCTTTCACATCTTTTGGTAAAAGCTTGACTTTAGAATTTTAAAATTTGGGAATAAATAATCTCAGAATACCAAACGTATAATCAATAAATTCCTACTTGAATTATTAATCCTTTACCATATATATACAATTATGACTTAGATCTAGTACGAGAAATGTGAGAAAATATGAATCCTTTCATTATACATAGATTAGTACGAGGAATGTTATATCATACACAGAATTAGAAATTGCGGACTTCGAAAAATGGGAGAATGTTTATTTTTAAATTTAAAAATTATGCAATGAATCATTTATTTCTAAATTATTCCAATATAATACAAATTTAAAAGATGTCTAATAAAAAAAAAATATTAAAAGAGAGAAAGAAATAATATATGTATATATCTTTAAATTGTAAATCAACAATAAAAAGATTATTAAACCCATTTTAATTGACTAAAAAAATTCCACAAAACAGATGCTTTGTTGACATTAAAATTAACAGCTTTCTGAGCATCGCTCTTTTTAAATTCTTTTCCTTGTATTTTGTATTTTTGAGCTGCTTTCAGAATATTATATTTAGCCTTTAAATATATTGATGGGGTTAATCTTAGTTTAGAACATAATGTTTTTTCTTTTTCATGTAAAAGATTATAACCAGCTTCTTGAGAAATATCCAATGATTTGGTTCTATCCCAAATAATTCGAGGGTTTTTATAATTCAAATTCTGATGATCAATAGGCATTTGGTCGATATTTTTAACAATCTCGTTTAAAGTGTTAATATTTTGTGATTTTTGATTATTATAAGACTCATTTTCGGTTAAGAGAAGAGTGGGATTTTTCGCATATATTTCATAAATATTGATACGATAAACAAAACCATCACCTGATGAATCTGGAGCTCTCATTGGATATGGTTGTTTGCGAAAGTGTTTACGAGGAATATTTCGATAGTAAAGTATAGTAGATGTTTGTGATTTTGCAGCCATATTTTGATCAATAAAATTTTTGGTTTGAAATAAAAAGAAAAAAAAAAATTTTTTTTATAAAAAAAAAAAAAAAAAAAAAAAAAATTTTTGTAATAAAAAAAAAAAAAAAAAAAAAAATTTTTTTAAAAAAAAAAAAAAAAAAGAAAAACAAAATGCAATCCGATTTATACAGTGGTGTATAATGACGAAATAAGGTTGAAAAATTTTTTTGTTTGATTAAGTTTATTAATTCAATTACCAATCATTTTCGATTATTAACAAAGTCGATGTTTCATAAATTTTAGTACTTTACCGAACTAAGATTAAATTGCAAACAATTTCTTCCTTATATGGAAGTAGAGAAACCTACTATATGACGATTTTTTAAAAATAAAAATGTAATCGTCATTAAAATTAATATAATAAAACTTAAAAATAAATCTTTTATATGAGTGATTATGACTTGATCAATGTATATATTATATACATGATAAATATTTATTTTTAAAAAAATAAATTTATTATTATTTAAATTTTTTTTTTTTTAATTTATTTTTTTAAAAAAAAAAAAAATCTTAAATCATAAAGTATATAAAGTATATATTTCAAAATCTTTTGATGATAAAGTCTATATTTCATGAGAACTTTTCAAAACAATCATTCTTAAATATTCAACATTTATATAATTTATTCTAATTACACAGGCATTCGGAACTTCGATAAATCCGGATCCTTCGATACCGCCGGAGTTGAGTCTAAAACGGATATATTATAATACAATGATATAACGAAATCTTTTAATGAATTGGAACAATCCAGACTGCCTGAGTAATATATAAACTGATCATACTGTATGTTCCCAAATAAACCGAACTGTTTCTTTTTTAATTCCGGTATCCCGTGAAGTCTACTTTTACCGGTACCGAAAATCACTTGATCGAGATGTCATTTTTTGCCGAATCTATTTTTATTAAAGGGAAATTTTTCCGGAATACCATTTTGCCGAAAAGAAATTGTGCCGAAAATTATTTTAATTTATATAATGAATATAGTTTATTTTTTTAAAAAAAAATAATCTTATTCTCTTTTTTATTTGTTTGTATAAATTCATTATAACAAATAATAACAAATAAACTTTGAGTTCATTGGAATATAATGTTTAAAACCAATAATTTTTATTTTATTTTATTTTATTAAAAAAATTTAATTTTTCGGTAAAACCGGTATCTTTAATAAAATATTCTATGAATTTCGAAATTATCGGTTAAGCGAATTTCGGTAAAATATAGTGGAAATGTACCGTAACCGTATAATTCCATATTAATAAACATTATCTTTTACTTAAAATGCATTATATATATATTTTTTATTTTATAAATTACATTTTTCATCTTTTTAAATCGCTATAAAATTTTTAATTACATTTTGAAGAGAAAAGATGATGGTCTCTTGGAAATTAGAATACTCAAACCTCAAAGAAAGGAGAAACTTTGCATCAAGTATTGAAGTATTGACTTTGAATGTCATATATTTATGATGAATATGTAGATTGTCTAAAGGTCGTAATTTTGGTATATACGGATAAATCATTATACGTATATCAAGCGGGTATTTGTATAACTATTTTACTGTATATCAAAATTTTTATTCGACATTTGATATTCTACCTGTAACCTATCCAATTGATTCTTCGTCACATGGCCGAATGAATATAGCATGGTGGTACCTGCATAAGTGAGTATCGGTAATATGTAACGTGACTTTCAGTCTTTACCCGATGTTCGGTAAAAAGAATATATATAATTGACAAAATCTTATCATATGCAGCAATATTATCATTTTAGACCGGTTAAATACTTGATAAAAGACCGGTTTTACGTATATTCTATACACACTATATGTTGATTATAAAATCAAAAAAGTGACGCGCCTTCATCTGAGGAATATGACACCGATTTAACGTCACACACACAACCGCCTGATCATCAAAATCATGAGAACATATTTAAAAGCATATTTTTCTAATTTTTCCTAAAAGAAACATACTTTCTTTCTAAGAAAAGATTTTATCTTTATTTTTATTTTGACCCAAGAGAAATTTTTTTTTTTTTAAAAAAAAAAGAATCGAAAATGCAAATTTTCGTTCGAGGATGTCTTGGTTATGGAGGTAATGCTTATACTATAGAAGTTGAATCTTCAGATAGTATTGCAATAGTGAAAGAAAAAATCTCTAGCAAGACAGGTATTATAATAATTATGGATTATTATAAAAAATTTTTCTCTTCCTTTTAAAAAAATAATGAACTTATAAAATTGATAGGTGTGCCTTGTGAACATCAAAGATTAATTTTCGCTGGAAAACAACTTACAGATGAAAGAATATTATCGGATTATAAAATTCAAAAAGAGTCAACTCTTCACTTGGCTTGTAGACTTCGTGGATGTTAGTCATGTTATCATTTTAAAATGATGCACATCTTTTTTTTTAAAAAAAAGTTTATTATTAATTTGAAATTTTAAAATTATGTAACGAAGGCTAATATGTGAGATTAAAGAAATTAGGTTATCATCGGAACTCGGGAAGATTTATCTTATATAAATTTCTACGTAATGCATAAATATGCAATGACTTAAATATTAACTATAGCGTTATTAGCGTATGGCATTAAGTCGTTTAGGACAATAAGCGCGGCGCATTTATTATATTTATGAAATTTCAGCATCGAAATAAAGGTTCATTTTTAAAAGAAAAAAGGAATTCTCAACAAAGCAAAAATTATCGTTGCGAAATCCTTATTATTCTACCTATTTTAATTTTAAATCGGAATTTCGGATACTATTATCCGTGAATTTCCATAGAATTCCCATGGAATAACAGCTGAATAAAGTAAAGTTACTTTAAATCTGATTACACAATATAAATAAGTACTCATAGAACCGGTTCAGATTACTTTTTATAGAAACAAAAACAGTATAATGGTATTTATATAT
Source organism: Rhizophagus sp. LPA8_4_AMF (assembly GCA_021464525.1). Lineage (NCBI taxonomy): Eukaryota > Fungi > Glomeromycota > Glomeromycetes > Glomerales > Glomeraceae > Rhizophagus > Rhizophagus sp. LPA8_4_AMF. Next base: position 15,091 of record JADRCO010001034.1, read on the forward strand.
GAACTTACCTTTAAAAAATTGACCTGAGAATATTTCTTAACTATTTAAAAAATGCAGATTTTTATTTATGCCGGTCGAACGTATACTATCGAAGTTGAATATCATGATACTGTTGCAATTCTTAAAGAAAAATTTTATAAAAAAACAGGTAATGTTTATGCTATTAATAATTATAATAATAACACATGTGATTTACATATGTTAACAACATACAAAAAAAATGGTTTAAAAAATAATTTTATTTTTCAAGGTATTAATTGTGAAAGACAAAGATTAAGATTAATTCATCGTTGCAAACAACTCGAAGATACAAGATCATTATCAGAATATGATATTAATAAAGAATCAACCGTTTATTTGGTTCATACGCTTCCTAGTTGTAAGAAATGTCCTGGTCGTAAGTACTTTGTTTTTCTTTTTGTAAATTTTAAAACAATTAATTAATTTATTAATTTATAAAAAAAGAATTTTTATTATAAACATTTTCAAACAGAGAAATGATTCAAAATTCGTGTATATTGTTTAAATACGAAGAGCCATGACACGAAGTCTCTTTGTTCATGTATATATATATATATTTATATTATTTAATATTTTGTGTTTTTTAATAAAATTATTCCCTTTATCAATACTCACTTTACTACTTATAGTAGTACGTTTTAGTTAAAGTATTGTAAATCCTTTCTGGTAAAGTGTTAATTTGCATTGTATAATACCCATAATACCCGTATCAAAAAATGAGAGATTACTTTTTTTAATAAGGTATTTTGTAAATACCCGGGCATGTATATTCGACATGTAGTATAAGTGGGCTACATATCATAAATATTTGTGATCCATTATTTATAAAATCTAATTGGAAATACGGTTACATTTACTTATGTATGTATATGCTCATGCAAAATATGGGATATTGTGCTCATTTTGTCCGTATTTACCACGTTTATCGATAATTTTGGTAGAACTCCTAATTAAAAAAAAAACGCAATCTTTAACGGTGCATTTTTTTTTTTTTTTTTTTGGACTATACGTACCTAACGGTAATTATGATGATTATTTACCTGTCTTCTTAAAATATTTGAGTGAAAGTGGGGAAATTTGTACAGAATGAACGGGAAAATTAGGGTATAAACTTTTTGCTAAAAATTGTGGACATAAAATGATAAAACTAAATTAAATGAACCTGCTCCTGGCCGATAACTAATTAAGTTGAAAATATTCCATGAAGTTTTACAGGCCCAAGCCCCAATGTCAATTAACTACATACATTTTTACTTGATGCACTGTTTAAAAACAAATAATTACAATTAAAAAGTAAATATAATATAAATCATATAATTTCGCAAATTATGATAATTTATGGAAAATTAAATGTGATATATAAGATTTTTACATCAACCTATTGTTCAAAGAAAAAAGAAAATTATTGAATGGTTCGGAAGTCGTAAATCAAACTATTTTATTTATTTTAACAATTAATATTTCAATTGTAGTTATATAATAATTGATTGCGATACAGACTGTATAAAGCAAATTTGAAAAATTAAAACAAATGAGGAAGATGCAAAATCCGAAAAATTCATTTTTTTTTTCTAATTATTTTAAAAAGGTAGACGCACTGTACTGTATATGTAAAAATATTTCATATAACGATATGATGCAAGTATAGATAGTTAGAAATATATCATTCACAAGGAACCATATCATCCTTATAATTGATTTCATAGCGAATTAATTCTCCCTCTAAATTTTCTTCTACGTCTAAAAAAATGCCTTCTTCAGTTGCTTTGACGGCAAGAACCTTGACATATTTATCATAAAAATTGATTTTACAGCCAATAAGTTTAATCACTTTATCAAAAGAACAACAGGCTTGCTGTAAATTAAATGGAAAAAGGAATTAAACAAAATATTTCTATCATTTCATGAAGTAATTTAAACAAATACCTTCTCAATAGTATTCATACCATTCAAGCGTGAAAAACATGAAACAAATAGATTCGGTTTAACTCTCTCAGCGAATTGCTTCGATCTATAAAAGAAGGTAACATAAATATTCACACGAGTTTTTTTGATTTCACTCCGTAAATAAGATGCAAACGTACAATTCAATTGAATAGGGACCAACAGCGTGCAATTCCTCCATTGCAGCCTCATGGCCTCTTTCTTTTTCGATTTTTTCAAATATTGTATCAATCGAGTAGATCCTTTCTGCTTGCTCTCTAGTTGCCCTATATAAAAATGAAGACATTGGTAAAGTAACTTGAGTAGGAAGTTTCAATAAAATTGCTTACTTTATTGGATCAAAGTTATTGGCCTTGCACTTCTTTGGATCTAGATACGTTGAACCATATTCGTTAGTAGACAAACAACCATAATAAGCTTCACATGTCTTATAAGTGTCATCAATGATCTTTCTATATTCTTTCATAGAGCAAAATATTGTAAACAGCCAGTACATTATCACATTGTTAGTCATAAAAATAGCCCATACTTACCAGGCCCAGGTATTTTTTTTTCATACGTAAAGCGCGCGGTATGGTTTGAATTTTGAAACAATATCAGATTAGGAAATAAAATTTTAAACATCACATCTATTTATAAGTAAAAATCGGATTGATTGCAGGGTTTCACGTGACTTCAGACACTTCATTGATTCTGTTGTAGAACATGTCCCAAATCGTACCATCAGCCTAAATTAGGAGATCATTGTTGGTACAGTCTTAAGGCATTATTAGAATGTACCAATAATTTAGGCCGATAGTACGATTTGGGACATGGTTCCAATTTTTAATATGAATTAATTAAAATATTTTTTACTTCAATTATAAAGTGTTTAAATTTTTAAATTATTATTCCCAATACATTATATTATTATTAAATCTTGCTATGTTTTGGTCTCATTCTTCTATTTTCTAGTGCTATAATGTCAATTTTCCAATGATTTGAATTTGGGTGAACATTTTTAACCATAAATGTCTTTTTGGTTTGTTACATGATTCTTCTAACAACTCTTTGGTCTTAAATGCAATTAGAAATAATAAAGTTAAAATGTAAAATGCAATGAGAAATATTGATTTGAGTTTCGTGTATATTGTGTTTAAAAAACGTAATACTGTGCCATGAAATCTTATTCATGTATATTATTTAACATTGCACTAAAATAACATTACTGTGTAAATATTACTTATATTACATAAATAAGGTATTTCAAAAATATTACTTGTTACAAAATCTGATTATTAGAAAAATTATGTCCATTGCATAATTGTGTGCTCAAAGTCAATATTACGTTCTATCGATTACTTTCTTATTATTCAAGTTCTGTGATAATGTTTTTTTTGCTTCCTTATCATTGTTTTTTTGTTACAATCATCAATAGTCTTTTTAGATTTCTTTTTACTAGAAGTGAGTAGAAGGCATATTGCTAATACATTAATAAGTAAGATGTATCTGGACATGAAAAATAATAACAAAAAGAATCAAATAAAACAAAACTATTTCTGGATAATAACTAATATTCCATGAAGCTTTACAAACTAACATCAATTAATTACACAGATTTTTACTTGATATACTGTTTAAAAACAAATAAGTTACAATTAGGAAATAAATATAAGATATAATTTCAAAAATTATATATTTATATTATACGTAAGATTTTTACATCAACTGTATATCATTATTGTTTAAAGAAAAAAAGAAAATTATTGAATGGTTCAAAAGTTGTAAATTAAACTATTTTATTTATTTTAACAATTAATATTTCAATTGTATAAAAGGATATAGAACTTTTCTAAGTATTATTATATAATAATTAATTGTGATATAGAGTGTATAAAGCAAAATTGAAAATCAAAACAATGAAAAAGATGCTAAATCTGAAAAATTCATTTTTTTCTAATATTTTAAAAAAGGTAGATATATTGTATATGTAAAATTAAATGCAAGTTATTTAGAAATATGTCATTCATATAAGACCATGTCATTCTTATAGTTGATTTTATAGCAAATTAATTTTCTCTCCAATTTTCTTTTACTTTTAAAAAAATGTCTTCTTCAGTTGCTTTGACAGCAATAATCTTGACATATTTACTATAAAAATTGATTTTACAGCTAATAAGTTTAATTGCTTTATCAAAAGAATAACAGGCTTGCTGTAAAATTAAATTGCTAAAGGATTTAAATAAAATATTTTTTATTATTTCATGAAAGTAATTTAAATAAATACCTTCTCAATGGTCTCTTTATTATTCATGTCATTTGAGTGTGAAAAATGTGAGGCATATAGATTCAATTTAACTCTAACAACAAATTACTTTAATCTATAAAAAATAGTATAAGTAGTTTATTAATTTCACTCTGTAAAACTAAAAAGGATACAAACATACAATTTATTTAAATAAAGTCCAACAGCATGCAATTCCTCTATTGCAGCTTTATGACTTCTTTTTCAATTTTTTAAATATTATATTAAGTGAGTAGTTCCTTTTTGCTTGCTCTCTAGTTACCCTATATAAAAATGGAAACGTTAGTAAAATAACTTGAATAGGAAACTTCAATAATATTACTTACTTTATTGGATCAAAGTTATTGGCCTTGCACTTCTTTAGATTTATATACATTGAACCATATTTGTTGATAGACAAACAGGTATAATAAGCTTCACTTGTCTTATAACTATTATCAATGATCTTTTTATATTTTTTTATAGAGCAAAATATTGTAAATGATTAGTACTTTAACATATTATTAGTCATAAAAATTGTCCATATTTATCAGGTCCAGGCAATTTTTTTGTGGCATAATTTGAATTTTGAAACAATATCAGATTAAGAAGATTAAATTTTAATATATCATTAGTAGCACAGCTAAGCCACCATTTTGTTTTTATTTATACTTTTTTTTGTATCAAAATTTATTAAATTATAATGTCAAATATATAAAGGATAAGGCTGATAAGTTATTACAATTTTTTTTTAATAGATATATCTATTTTTTGTTAAAAAAAGACATTAAATATAAAATAAAAATATTGTACTACTTTATTATGTTGTTTTGCTTTTATTTTCCAGTATTTTTTTAGTTTTTTTGTTAAAATTTTTGTATTTATCTGAACATGAAAATGATAATAAGAAAAAATAAATAAAATAAACCTATTTCTGGTCAATAACTAATTGAGTCCACAAAGTCTTACAGATCAACATCATTTAATTCTATATAATTTTTACTTTTTGCACTATTTAAAAATAAGAAAATCAATTTTTATATCATTATTATTTAAAGAAAGCTAAAGAAGAATAAGTCAATTATATAGAAATTTTCTACTTAATAATTGATTGCAATATAGACTGAACAATGCAAAATTGCAAATTAAAATAATTGAAGAAGTTGTAAATTTGAAAAATCATCTTTTTTTTCTAATTATTTTAAAAGGTAAATACATTGTATATATAAGAATATTTCATATAATGATATGATATAAGTATAGATATTTACTGTAGAAATATATTATTTATAAAAAACTATATCATCTTTATAATTGATTTTATAGTAAATTAATTCTCCCTCTACTATTTCTTTTACATCTACCTTTTTAATTGCTTTGATGGTAATAATTTCAATATATTTACCATTAAGATTGATTTTACAGCCAATAAATTTAATTGATTTATCAAAGAATAACAGGTTTGCTGTAAAATTAAATTGCAAAAGGATTTAAACAAAATATTTTTTATTATTTCATAAAAGTAATTTAATAAATACCTTCTGTTCTTCTTAATAGTATTTATACCATTTGAGCATGTAAAATTTAAACCAAATAGATTTGGTTTAACTTTATTATAAAATTGCATATTTTTACAAAAGAAAGTGACATAAGTATTCACATAAGTTTATGATTTCACTTTGCATTTGAATAGGATTCAATAGCATACAATTCATTTACTGCAACCTGATAGGATTTCTGAATAGTGCTTTGATCTGTTTCTAATTAATCTAGATTAATCTGAATGAATCTGAATTTTTTTATCTGGATATCTGGGTTTTAACTTGGTTTTTGATCCAATTGAAAAATATCTAGTTTGAATCGCAATCCAGATGGAAATACACATGAAAAAAATATTTAAACAAAATTTTTACATTAAAGTATATTAAAATATTAGGATAGGTGTCAGAGATATTAAATCCACAGAAAAAATATCTTTGAAGTCAAAATATAACAATTTTTTAATATCAGAAATGTTAAATTCGTAAAATAATATCTCTGATGATTGATATTAAAATCAATTAAATTTAATGTTAGAGATGTTAAATCTGTAGAGATAATATCTTCTGGCATTAAAATAATAAGACTTTAATATCAATTATGTTATTTTCACGTCTTATTCATTTATAAATACAATGTTAAATTAAAAAATAAATATTTGTTATTTTAATATTTTTTTATTTTATTTAACAATTAGATTATTATACAATAATAAAAAAGAAAAAATATACTGTTAATAAAAGAAAATAGCAATAAAAAAATGCTAAAAGAAATGAAAAAAGATAAAATTGAATAAAATTAAGCAAAAAGGATGAAATAACACAAAGAAAAGCAAAAAACATAAAAGATGAATAAAGGAAGCATAAAAAAAATGGAAAGGATGAAAATAGAATGAAGAAAAGAAGAGAAAGTAAAGAAGATAAAGGAAAATGGAAAAAAAAGAAAAAGGAAGCAAAAAAATGTGAAAAAAGAAAGAGGAAATAAAAAAAAGAAAAGGTTGACAAAAAAGAATGAAAAGAAAGAAGCAGAGAAAATAAAAATAATGAAAAACTAATACAGAAAAGGGATGAAGAAAAATGAAATAAAGGAAAAGTAATCTATAAAGTAAAAGTAAAATCATATAAAAATGAAATAAAGTTCGTAAAAAAATGAAATGCATATAAAAAATAAAAACAAAAAAAAATGTATAGTACTCTAATCACAGAATTGTAAGATCTTAAAAACCTAGAAAGAAAGAAAAAAAAAAGGAAATTAAAAACAAAAAGTTAAATAAACTAACAAAAAAAAAATGAAAAAACATACTGGTCATCAGTAATAATTATTGAATTTTTAATAGAATTGTTGCAGTAATTCAAACCAGAATTTATAGTACTGACCGGAATTATGAAATTTGTTTAGATAATTTTGGCCAAATTTGTATATTGGCTAAGCATAAAAATCTGGCCAGCACTATAAATTTTAGCCTGAATATTGCCAATCAGTTGTAAATTCAATCTGAATTTTGATTTCTATTCAGATTATTTGATCCAGATAAAATCCAGATTATTTTTTGTATAACCTAGATGATAGTTTTCATCAGAATCAAAGCACTACTTCTGAATAATACTAAAAAAACTCAGATCTGATTCTGTATTTTAAATTTTGCTATTTTGAGAACCAGTGATTAGATTTTAATAATTTTGAACTAAATATGAAACCTAAAATCGAAACCTTCCAAAACCTTTAGGTTTTGGTATATATCAAAACTTAGTTTCAGAATATGTACTTATTTTTCAAAACCCAAAACCTGAAACTTAGCCTAAAATCCAAAACTAGTAAACTAGTTTTGATTATATCAAAACCTTATTTTATAATTACACTTATAAAACTGGATTAAAATTATTTCTCTATCCAATTACTGGATAAAATTTTCAAATCTATCTTGTTCTAATTACCTATTACTCTATTCATTAAATTATCTGATTTATCCTTAACATTAAATGTTAAATTTAAATCAAGTATATTTAAGATTTTCAAATCATTTATTTGAAATGAAATCTTACTCACAATTATTATTAGTAAATGGATTTGATACCATAGTAAACCCAAAATTACCCTGTCAATTTGTATCTTCTGGTAATCAACTTAAAAAACATGAACAAGTAAAAAATGTGTGCCAAAATAATGACAAAGTAAATTAGAAGATTATAATATGATTGTTGAGATAATTATGAATGAAAATGACTGTGTTTATATTTTGAATTCTCTGAGTTTTGGTTCAGATTTTACTCCTAAAGATCTAAATGATCTTTTTAATTATGTAAAAACTTCACTTAGTCAATATTTTGAGGATATTGAATTGTATGGTTTTAATTATATAATTATTCTTACAAAATATTATCTTGGAATGCTTTTTCTAGACTGTTATGGTCGTATATTTGAAATTGATTGTATGTGTAATGTATTAAGGCTATATG